>SJYC01041045.1:0-53140 GCA_006408675.1 Madoqua kirkii
TTATTTTAAAAATAATTTTCTAAGTGGAGCTACATGAAAGTTTTAGCTTGGGTTTTAATTTCTAAAGGATATGTAGGCATAGTTCAGCATTAGTCTGATCTTATCATTCATATGGCTCCTCATAAACATATCCCTTCTCTTCAAATTATCTTCACATCACATTAAAGGATGAGATTTACAATAAATTTGTTTATATGACGATATATATTTTATTTTCATAAGAAATCTGAATGGTTTACAAGCAACTGAATGGTCTTTCAATTTCCTCAAGAATCTCAGAAAGAAAAAAAAAAAAAAAAAGCAACTCTATATTTATTTCCAAAGAACTAAGTTAAAATTTTCCTGGAAATTTTGCATGTAACTCAGGGGCTTCCCTGGTGGCTTTTAATAATTGCCTGCCATAATGCAATTAAATATGCCTTCAATCAATAGTTTAAAAATTCTAATGATTGGATTAAATAAATAGTTGGACAAAAAATAAGTAAATAAAGAAGTCCTTTAAAACAGGACACTTCACTTATTTCATGCCTTAAAAACTCCTGATCGATTTAACTGAATGTGATTAACAGATTTAAAATAAAAATCACTGTTGTGTAATTATGGTAAATTTATTCTTTGTGGCAATATAATTTCTCTCTGTTCAAGAATAAGACATAATATTCTTATGTTGAGATGTTCTATATCCCAAAGTTCTGACCACCACTAAGAGTTACTCATAACTGGGTAATCCCATGTGTGCAGGAAGATGCACATGTTAATAAACATCTGGGGTTTTTTTCTGTCTTCTGTTGATCTTTTTCAGTTCTCAGGACTCCACCAAATAAACCTAAGATGGGTAGAGGGAAAATAGGTTTTCCTCTGCTACAAACACAATAATGTAATCCATAAAAACAACAACAAAAAATTCTTATCAGTCAACAAGCTAAGTTGTTGACTACAGTAAAATAGTAACTCTGAAATCTTCAAGGCATAACACTATAAAGTTCTGTTTTTGTTCATTTCCAGGCTCTATCCATAAGTTTTTTATGTCAATATACAATTTCAAAGTTCTTCAAAGCAGAGGAAAAGAATGCTGGAGGGTCACATATTAGGTCTTAAATGCTTTCATCTGGGAGTAACACATTTATTATCAATATCCACAACAGAGAACTTATCACATGAATAAATCTAAAAGGACTGGAGAATCAAGGAAGATGGAATAAATGAATATTTGACAACTGCAAAAGTCTCTGTCACCCATCTGTTCCTAATATTTCTAAAATGTCTCTAATACTAAGACAAAATTAAATGATTATTTCATTTAAAATTTTATAGTGTCATTCTTTTACTAAAAGAAAGGAGCATTATAGAATTATAAAAGCAAATGCATTATTTTAGAATTGTGCTATGACTGGGAATCCCAGATGTGAAACTGAGAAATGAGAAAGTTCTGGTAACATAATTATTTTATAAAATTATGCAAAGTTTTGTTATATCTGCTATATAAATTCTAAAATTTCTAAAGCATATAGCATTTTAATTTATCTCCCACCAGTATGTTAGATGGGGATGTTCTTATTTATATAGGCCACTATGGTGAAGAATTGGATAGTAAAGCTTTATAATACAGAATAGAATCCACAAATATTACATGGGTAGATCAGATTATTCAAGGCATATTGGATAGTATAATTGGATGAAATTATAAAAGGATATAGAACCAGATGTGAATATGAAAAGTAACTTTCTGACTTACTAGAGCCTGACAAAAGACACAATAATTAGTTTTTTTTGAGCTGCATTCTTGCTATGTCAACTTTTGTATAACAGAATGTTACATCAAGGGCTTCCAAGGGGGCACTAGTAGTAAAGAACCCAATGCCAACTCAGGAGACATAGAAGATTTAGGTTGGATCCCTGGGTCTGGAAGATCCCTTGGAGGAGGGTATGCAACCTACTCCAGTATTCTTGCCTGAGGAATCGCATGGACAGAAGAGCCTGGCAGGCTGCACTGGCAATAGAATTGCTCAGGGTTGCACTGAGTTGGACATGACTGTAGCGACTTAGAACAGGACAGCACATGCTACATCAAACTGTATCTAGTGTGAAAGAAAGTGAAATTTTCTCAGTCTTGTCCTGCTCTTTGTGATTCCAGGCCAGAATATTGGAGTAAGTAGCCATTCTCTTCCCCAGGGAATCTTCCCAACCTAGGAATTGAACTGGGATATCCTGCATTGCAGGTGGACTCTTTACCAGCTGAGCTACTAGGAAATCCTGGTAGTATCCAGCGTAGTAATAGTGTAGAGATATAAATTACATAAAGTTTACAACTTCAATACAACACAGAATTCTATTAATATATTTTATTACTGATTAATTGGTTTGTGGAAACAGAATTCTTTAAAATTCTATCTTTAATATTTTTAAATTGAATTAAAATGAAAACACTGAAATAAATCTATAATCGACACAAGGTAAAATAAGACGTTGTTGCAAATTATTACCCAAACAATGATAAATATACTGAAATTGAAGTAGTGTAGGTAAGACAGTCAGTAGAAAACAAATCCCAAATTAACAGCAGCAGTGATCCATTCGTAACTTATTTATCTTTGCAGTAATTTGACATAACTATTTTTTAAGACAATGAAGGAGAGTCTCTTAAAACAAAAACATGATGTTAAATTTTGATGTTTGCATTTCTATAATGTCTCAAGTAAAAAAAATGTGATATTGTATCTAAGGTTGAAACTGTTTAAAATGATTTGATGAAATCACATATAATTTCTCAATGATTAGTAATGTTCCGAGCATTGGGCATCTGAATATATTCTTTGGGAAAAAATGTGTATTTAGATCCTTTGCTCCTTTGTTAATTGTTTTTTTCTTTGCTACTGAGTAGTATGCATTTCTTGGACGCTTTGGGTTAACTTGATTTTCTAGGTTGCCTTTTCATTGTGCTAATGGATTCCTAGGCTGTGCAGATGCTTTTAAACTTAACTCCATTTATTTTTTCCTTTTGTTGTCCCCAAATATTCTTAAGATATCAGTGTATTTATACTGTTGAAGGTATGCAGTATTGCAGGGTGCTCAAGATACCTTCTTGGTCCTCAGAACACAGAAAACATATTCTGCTTGTACTCTACAGCTTAGTGAGTTTAATTAAGATTATTACTT
The DNA here is from genome assembly GCA_006408675.1 of Madoqua kirkii. NCBI lineage: Eukaryota > Metazoa > Chordata > Mammalia > Artiodactyla > Bovidae > Madoqua > Madoqua kirkii. The sequence goes on from SJYC01041045.1 coordinate 3,157, forward strand.
TCTGAGCTGCTTCATTAAGTCACAAGTAAGTATACTTTCTGCTCCCTTGCCCATTTATTCAGTAGGATTATAGTAACATAAAACTGAATTTTCTTGAACCATGTTTCAGTGTTTATTAAAGTCCATAGTAATGTCTTATTAATAAAAGCAAATAAATAATCAGGATGTTATGAACTGAATTATGTTTCCCCAAAGACACATTCAAGTCCTATTACTTGATATCTGTGACTGCAATCTTATTTAGAAACAGTTTTTGTAAATGTAAGCAAGTTAAATTGGGAGCAAGTTGAATTTGAAATGAAAAGTGTTAGTTGCTCAGTCCTATCTGACTCTTTGTGACCCTAAGGACTGCAGCCCACCAGGCTCCTCTGTCCATGGAGTTCTCCAAGCAGGAACACTGGAGTGGCTTACCATGCCCTCCTCCGGGGGATCTTCTCAACCCAGGGATCGAACTTAGGTCTCCCGCATTGCAGGCCAGTTCCTTTACTATCTGAGCCACCAAGGAAGCCACACTGAATTTGAGTGGGGCTTAATCCAATATGACTGGTGTCTTTAAAAGAGGAGGAAAATTTGAACATGAACCTAGAAACACAAGAGGGAGACTATCACATGAGGACAGAGACAGAAATCAAATGTCTGTGGCTAACTGCAACCAGAAGAATCAAGGAAGTATATTTCTATGGAGGCTCTGGAAGGAACATGGACGTCCTAACATCTTGATTTTGAGCTTCTAGTCTTTAAAACTGTGAGAGAACAAATTACTATTGTTTTAAGCCACCCACTTTGTGGCACTCTGAGATACTCCAAGTAGCTAGAGATAGAAGTCTTTCCAATCTGTAGGAGAGCCTTGATGGCATATTACAGTGTAGCGCTATCCACTTCAGGGACTGTATTTATAGTCATAAAAGTAGATAAGACTATATTTTTTTAAAAAAATGAATGTGTATTCTACTGAGCTAAATTCTAACTGCATTATATAGAAAATGTACAATCAGAAATAAAAATATCGCTACCCAAACTCAATGTGAAATATCAGGAGAAATATCAATAACCTCAGATATGCAGATAATACTATCCTTGTGGCTGAAAGTGAAAAAGAACTAAAGAGCCTCTTGATGAAAGTGAAAGAGGAGAGTGAAAAAGTTGGCTTAAAGCTCAACATTCAGAAAACGAATATCATGGCATAAGTGTACAGTGTCACAAACCTCATTCCATATTTCATCAGGCACTCTATCTATCAGATCTAGACCCTTAAATCCATTTCTCACTTCCACTATATAATCAAAAGGGATTTGATTTAGGGCATACCTGAATGGTCTAGAGGTTTTCCCTACTTTCTTTAATTTAAGTCTGAATTTGGCAATAAGGAGTTCATGGTTAGCTATTATTTAAAAGACATGATATAATAATAAGGATGTGGGAAAAAAAGGGAATGCTGTACACTATGACAAACAATATGAATGTTTCTGAAGAAGTGAAAAATAGAACCACCATCTGATCCAGCAATTGCATTTCTGGATATATATAACCACCCCCCCATGTGAAATTACTGTCTTCAAGATATATCTGTAGTCCTGTGTTCACAGCATCATTCATAATAACACAGGAAAGGAAACAACATGTCTTTTCATGAATAAATGGATCAAGAAAATGTGGTATATATACACAATGGTATATTAATCAGCCTTGAAGAAGGAAATCCTGTCATCTGCACCAATGATGAAACTAGAAGGCCTTATGCTAAGTGAAATACCAATAAAACAGATAGAAAATGATAAAAACCACGTGATAGCACTTACATGTAGAATTCTAAAAGAAAAAGAAGTCAAGCTCATAGAAACACAGAGTAGAAGAGTGGTTGCCAGAGAATGAGGGAGATAGGAAGAGATTAGTAAAAGTGTATAAACTTTCAGTGATAAGATCAATAAAGGTTGAGTAATGTGTAACGAAAGAAAAGAAAGTGAAATGATGACACTAGAAGGCCTTATGCTAAGTGAAATACCAATAAAACAGATAGAAAATGATAAAAACCACGTGATAGCACTTACATGTAGAATTCTAAAAGAAAAAGAAGTCAAGCTCATAGAAACACAGAGTAGAAGAGTGGTTGCCAGAGAATGAGGGAGATAGGAAGAGATTAGTAAAAGTGTATAAACTTTCAGTGATAAGATCAATAAAGGTTGAGTAATGTGTAACGAAAGAAAAGAAAGTGAAGTCGCTCAGTCGTGTCTGACTCTTTGTGACCCCATGGACTGTAGCCTACCAGGCTCCTCTGTCCATGGGATTTTCCAAGCAAGAATACTGAAGTGGATTGCCATTTCCTTCTCCAGGAGATCTTCCCACCCCAGGGATTGAACCCGGGTCTCCCACGTTGTAGACAGATGCTTTACCGTCTGAGCCACCAGGGAAGTGATGATTATAGTTGATGATAATGTATAACTGAAATTTGCTGAGAGAGTTGAGGTCACTTCCCAGGTGGCACTAATGGTCATGAACCTGCCTGCCAGTGCAGGAGACATAAGAGATGCGAGTTCAGTCCCTGGGCTGGGAAGATCCCCTGGAGAAGGAAATGGTAACTCGCTCCAGTATTCTTGCCTGGGATATCCCATGGGCAGCTGGCAGGCTACAGCCCACAGGATCGCATAGTCGCATAGAGTCAGACACTACTGAATTGTCTTAGCACATGAGAGAGGTGAACTTAAATAATGTTCTTACCAAAAAAAAAAAAAAAATTGAGAGGGATGTGAATGACCCTATTGTGACTAAATGTTACAAGGCACATTCTGAAACTATTTCATAGTGTGGTTCTTTAAACTATGGCATATAGAAACAGGTGTCCACACCAGCAGGCTATCGTCATAAGCAGCATTTGGTGTCATGGGAGATGAATTAGAAGCTGTCACAGGACCTGCCGTAGCAGCAGCTTCCTCTTCTAGGGTTATAGGAGCCCGTCAGGTAGTCAGTTGCTGTGGCTCTGGGAGCTCTGTCTGATGACAGCTGAGAGCAGAGGCCGTGACATCTAGCTTCCAGGGCTGCAGTATGATCTTTCTTCTCTTTTTGCTTTTTCTCTACAAAACATCGACAGTGAAGACCTTTACTCGGGTGATATGAATCATTGCAAATAGAAATCATTTTAGTTAATAGACAAAAGAAGCTGACCTGGAAACCAAGGGATAATATTGTGTGTAAAGTAAATTTGAACATTCATGAAAAATAAAATGGTGGTTTTTTCATGTTCTAGTTTGTCTTTTGTTTGATTTATTAGGACATATGACAGTGTCTCCTGTATTTGGTGAAAATAAAATTATTTTGTAAACCTGAATAAGGGCATAAAGCAAGAACTTCTAAATCTAGAGTCTGCTAAGGTAGATTTAGTGAAAAGTCCTGAACCTTAAAATAGGGAGCTAAGTAGAAATGATGGTTATGTGATTATTTTATCCTATCATATAGTGATCGTTAATAATGACAGAAAAGGAAAGACCTTGATTTTAATTATGCCAGAGGTTTGTAAAACTTCAAAAGTCATCTCATGTCAAGAGAATGTGTATATTTCTGTCTAGGAGTTGATGCTGTGAATTAACAATTTTGGATTCTAATTTAGTGTGAATTTTTTTTTACTCAAGAAAAGAGACATTTTTCAACAGAAAAAAAATTGGCTCATGGTACACGAATACATAATTTGAACTATATTTTAATACCTCAAGTGTAAATGAATGAAAAGCATATGAATTACATCGTCTTTAAAATATCCAAGTCAAAAGCATAAGGAGAATATGTGCTTGACAAAAATCACACACACACACACACACACACACACAGACTTAGCTATTCCACATGGATTTCATTCTTTTATTTGTAGCTTGTTTCCTGTCCTTTATGTGCTGTAAAAATTGTCTTTATTTCAGAAATAGTGCAAATAGCATTGCATGATATTTAAATAAACTCAAATGTCTTCTTGCATTCCATTTTTTTCAAGGCTATGCTAAAACTAAAAGGAATGGAAATAACCTATTCCAAATATAAGGAGGTTTGGAATGTTTAATTGATACCATATTCCTGTTAATAAGTCTACTCTTTTTCATCTTCTTCAGAGTCCACTTGTCTTGTTTTTGTTATTGTCCAGTCATTAAGTTGTGTCTGACTCTTTCGCGACTCCATGGACTGTAACATGGATGAATTCATGGTCCCTATTTAATAGTTCCACTCCAGCTTCAGATTTTGTTTCAAGTTGTATCTGTGATTGGAACTATTTTTTCCGTAATGTCTTTTTTTTTCTTCCAGTTTTAAAAGCATTCTCCATTCTAATACTCAAATATGTCATAAAATATTACTTCTTCCAATAAAGCTTTTTAAAGCTATTTGGGGAAAGATGATATTTTTATGGGTAGAATAAAAAAATCATTCAACTATACAAGAGTTTGGTTTGCCATAGGGAAACTCCTGGTTCGTTTCCTTGAGACAAAACTCTTTGATCCTTAGTCTTAGAAGCTGTTAATCAATCTAAGAAGTATTAACACTTTTGCAGTTGTTCAATAGTCATCTGAATGAACTCCTAGCCCTTGACAATGGCAGGTGTGGGTGGAGGGTAGCACTGTGCCCAGGCCACATTAGATATGTAGCTGTGGAACCTGAATGTGGGAACAGTGCCATGTCAGTATCTTTGAAATGCTTGATTAGGAAGGAACAGAGGCTCCTTTTCTGAAAGTGGTTAAGGGTATTTAATCATGTTTGTTAAGGCCAAAGGTACACAGAAACTTCTAACATAGCCATTGTAAGTCAATGTGTGATAGTCACATCACATTCTCTCTCAAACTCACAAACTCAGAAGCAAATGAGAAAAATAGACAAATGATGTATATATCCGTTTGATGTGAATATTACATCCTAATGGAAGGCAAGTATTCCTATCATCAAGAGGTAGAGAAGTCTGCAAAGCCATTGTGTGTGCTTAGTCACCAAGCCACGTCTGACTCTGTGACCCCATGGACTGTAGCCCTCCAAACTCCTCCGTCCATGGGATTCTCCAGGCAAGAATACTGGAGTGGGTTGCCGTTTCCTCCTCCAGGGGATCCTCCCCACCCAGGGATCAAACCTACATCTTCTGCATCTCTCGCATCGGTAGGCAGATTCTTTACCACTGAGCTTCCTGGGAAATCTCATTAGGATTCATTAATCAGATATTTCAAATCTTATATTCTTGAACAACACAGGTTTTGAAGTACCTGGGTCTATTTACATGCAAGTGTTTTTGTCTCGTTCTTTTAATGGCAGATATTATGGTTCTACAGAAGCTCAGCTGGTTGAAAATGCAGATGCAGAACTGCAGATCCAAGGAATTTAGGGATACAGAAGGCAGACTCCTAAGTTATGTTTCGACTTTGAACTGCATGCAGGGTTGGTGCCTCTAATACCCAAATTGTTCAAGGGTTAGCTGTGAACATAAATGAGAAATAAACTCCTTCTTGGCAGAAAGAACCTATGGGCAATGTTTTTCTACTTCTAAAATATAAATTATTTGAATCCTTTCTACATAAAAAATACATATAAAGAATAAATATTCTCCGACAATAATTGGCTTAATTTAGTTGCTCACAATATACCATTCTAATTCTTACTCTGTAGAATCCAAGGTGATATTTTTATGACTAATATGGTAATATCTGTTAGCTTTTTCCCTTAAAGAAGTCAAGAGAAACTATTTTGTTCAGCTGATAAGAATGAAGGTAGAAGTTGAAATGCAAAAGGTAGTGACACTTACTAGCTAATCAAGTTTATTACTGATCATTCTTCATGTTTTTGTGATTGAAAAATATTCTGATCTTGAAACTGAATAATAGTAAATTTTCAAGTCCAAAATTCAAGTACTGATTCTACCAACAACGTGATGAATGATCTAAGCCTAGGCACCCAGCCTAGCCATAAAAAATGTTTCCAAAGTCCTGCCATTTGCAGAACCATTTCCTGAGATAGATAAGAATAAAATTATTTACCTCATGATGGTGTTATGACAATCAGGTGAAGAATGTTTGTGAAATAATTTTATATCTTTAAAAATATTAATGATTGCTTTAAAAAACTCATCTGAGAACATTTAAAAGATCATATTGGTTTCATTTAGGGATTCATGAAACAGGTAGCATGCAGTCTAGCAGATACAGAGGAGCTGCAAAGAATTATACAAGGCAAGAGATTTTGTCAGCCAAGGGAGCAGGAACAAGGAAGTTGTACAAGGCAGGAAAAATCAGGTTGATTATTGAAGGTTACTTTCCTTATAAGGGATGGTGGGGATCTATCAGACAGATTAACCAAGTGATGGTGATAAGAAGTAATGACTACTGGTTTTTCCAGTGGTCATGTATGGATGTGAGAGTTGGAGTATAAAGAAAACTGAGCACTAAAGAACTGATGCTCTTGAACAGTGGTGTTGGAGAAGACTCTTGAGAGTCCCTTGGACTGCAAGGAGATCCAACCAGTCTATCCTAAAGGAAATCAACCCTGAATATTCATTGGAAGGAATGATGCTAAAGCTGAAACTTCAGTACTTCGGCCACCTGACGGGAAGAACTGACTCATTGGAAAAGACCATGATGCTGGGCAAGATTGAAGATAGGAGGAGAAGGGGATGACAGATGATGAGATGGTTGGATGGCATCACCAACTCAATGGACGTGCTGCTAAGTCACTTCAGTCGTGTCTGACTCTGTGTGACCCCATAGACGGCAGCCCACCGGGCTCCCCCATCCCTGGGATTCTCTAGGCACGAATACTAGAGTGGGTTGCCATTTCCTTCTTCAATGCATGAAAGTGAAAAGTCAAAGTGAAGTCTCTCAGTCGTGTCCGACTCTTCGCGACCCCATGAACTGCAGCCTACCAGGCTCCTCCATCCATGGGATTCTCCAGGCAAGAGTACTGGAGTTGGGTGCCGTGAGTTTGAGTGAACTCCAGGTGATAGTGAAGGATAGGGAAGCCTGGCATGCTGCAGTCCATGGGATCGCAAAAGTTAGACATGATGAAGCAACTGAACTGAACTGGTGATCAGAAGAGTCCTGATTAATTTGAGATTCCATGTCTGGGAGAGTTGAAACTGTAATTAAGTCTCAGTTTGGTGATGTAGGGCTTAGTGTAAGTGACTTCTTTGGGGGAACTAAGTTTGTTTTTAGTTGCCTAGTGACTATTGACAAAGGAATTGTGTTAATAATTATTTCAGTGTGATTAACATATTTCTGCACTATTTATCATTACCCATATGGTATTTATACTATATTAGATGAGCTAAGAAATACTTTCTGTATCTAAATTTAGTAAGAACTATTCCAATATAACTTCTAACAAAAATAGTCATGGCTATTTATCCCATATAAAATGAGCATTAATGATCAGATAAATATTTTTCTTTTTAATTCATTATATCCTATGTAAACCAAAACCTTGGAGAAGGTGATGGCATCCCACTCCAGTACTCTTGCCTGGAGAATCCCATGGATGGAGGAGCCTGGTAGGCTGCAGTCCATGGAGTCGCTATCAGTCGGGCATGACTGAGCGACTTCACTTTGCTGCGTTAGAGAAGGAAATGGCAACCCACTCCAGTGTTCTTGCCTGGAGAACCCGGTGGGCTGCCGTCTATGGGGTCACACAGAGTCAGACACGACTGAAGCGACTTAGCAGCAGCAGCAGCAGCAGCAAACCAAAACCTTAAGGAATCCCAAGTATTGGCTAAAACATTAGATTTATTTCACCTTGGATTTCAACTAGGAATTTGCCTCAGGGCAATGAGAAGACAAAGTTAGTCTTTCAAAGAGCACTGAGGAGAAGAGAGCAGAGGAAGTGAGAGGTCCGAGGAGTGTGAGGGTGGGCCTCTGCAGGGTCACAGGGAGAGAGGCTCTGCCTCCCACGCAGTCTCAAGTGCTCTCAGCTCCTGAGAGAGCTTTAGAGCAACCTCTAGTATCCGTGTTTGGGCTGTGCTCCGTTGTTTGGGAGGGAGTCCGGGCTTGCTTCTGAACCTCCTTCCCCAGAGGCAGAGGGGAAGAGGCTGACTCTGGGTCTCTGCTGCTGGTCGGCGCTGCCATCACCATCTCTCTGCCTGTGGTCCCCGTTGCTCTCAGCTCTGGAGCTGGCCTCCTCTAAGTCAGCCTCACCTGCCCCCACTCCCTGCCCAGTCTGCCGCTGCTGACCCCTCAGACCCACCGACCCCCAGGGCTTTTCTCCCTCCGTCGGGGAAAGGAGAGAAACTTTATTCCTATCTCACGAACAACTTTCTCCAAGAGAGAATCCCATAGTAGGACCGGGGAACCTCAGTTGCACAGTTTGCTCCTAGCCAGGGTGAACTAGAAATCTGGGCAAGAAAGGAAAAGAGGATTATTATGGGGTGGTGGTGGTGGTAAGGGGCTTCCCAGGTGGCTCAGTGGTAAAGAATTTGCTGCCGATGCGATGCAGGAGATGCAGATTCGATCCCTGAGTGAGGAAACTCCCCTGGAGGAGGAGATGACAACGCACTCCACCTTTCTTGCCTGAAAAATCCTGTGAACGGAGGGGCCATAGGAGGGCCTATATTCCATGCAGGCTGCATTCCATGGGGTTGCAAAGAGACAGACATGACTGAGCAACTGAGCATGCGCACACCTTAACTTAGTGTGATAATCACTTTATAATATATACACATATCAAAGCATTATGTTGTATACACTAATGCAGTGTTATATGTCAACTGTATCTCAGTAAAACTTGAAAAAAGAAGACAATTATTTCTATATAGGCTTAATTTCTAAACATGTTCAAAATACAATTAACAGTAAAATGAACACATTAGATATAGTTTCTATGGGCCACTCACGTTTGTTGCAGAAACACTTACTTTGGCTACATAAACTCTTAAAAAAATTTTATTGGAGTGTAATTGATTTACAATGTTGTGTTAGTTTCAGATGTACAGGAAAAAGAATCACTTACACAGACACATACACCTACTCTGTTTAAAGTTCTTTTCCCACACACCTCATTACAGAGTATTGAGTAGGGTCCTCTGTGCTATATAGGAGGTACTTATTAGTTGTCTATTTAATATATAGTAGTAGTCTGTACATGTCAATCCTCATTTTCCCAATTTATCCCTCCCTCCCTTACCTCCTGGTAACCGTAAATTTGTTTTATATACCTTGACTCTATTTCTGTTTTGCAAATAAGTTCTTTGTAACAGATTCCACCTATAAGCAATATTGTATATGTCTTTCTGTTTGACTTCATTCAGTATTACAATATCTAGGTTCATCCATATTGCTGCAAATGGCATTGTTTCATATTTTATGGCTGAGTAATATATATACAGTATGCTGCTACTGCTAAGTCACTTCAGTCGTGTCCAACTGCGTGTGACCCCATAGATGACAGCCCACCAGCCTCCCCTGTCCCTGGGACTCTCCAGGCAAGAACACTGGAGTGGGTTGCCATTTCCTTCTCCAATGCATGAAAGTGAAGAGTGGAAGGGAAGTCACTCAGTCGTCTCCGACTCTTAGCGACCTCATGAACTGCAGCCCACCAGGCTCCTCCGTCCATGGGATTTTCCAGGCAAGAGTACTGGAGTGGGGTGCCATTGCCTTCTCCGATATACAGTATACATATTGTATATATGTATATATACATGTCTATGGGTTCACACACAGTCATATACAATATACATATGGTATATATGTATATTATACATATACATACATACATCTTCTTTATCCATTCCCCTGTCAATAGAAATTTAGTTTGACCCACATCCTGGCTATTGTAAATAGTGCTACAATTAATTTTGGGGGGTACATGTATTTTTGTGAATTGTGATTTTCTTCAGGTATATGCTCAGAAGTGGGATTGCTAGATTGCATGGTATCTTTATTTTTAGTATTTTTAGTTTTACTGTTCTACATAGTGGCTGTAGCAGGGTACATTCCCATCAACAGCATAGGAGGGTTCCCTTTTCTCTACTCTCTCTCTAGCATTTATTGCTTGTAGGTTTTTGATGATGGCCATTCTAATAAGTGTGAGGTAAAATCTCATTGTACTTTCAATTTGTATTTCTCTAATAACTCCTGATATTGAACATGTTTTAATGTGTTTTTTTAGCCATGTGTATGTCTTCTTTGGAGAAATGTCTGTTTAGATCTTCCACCCATTTTTTGATAGGGTTGTTTGCTATTGGTGTTGAGCTGCATGAACTGTTTGTATATTTTGAAGATTAATCCCTTGTCAGTTGAGATGTGTATAAGAGACAGATGTAAATCCAACAGCTAACATCTTATTTTATGCTGAAAACTGAATGCTTCCTCCCAAAGATCAGGAACAAAGGATGTTTCTAATTAGCACAGTACAGAAAATCTTACCAGATAATTTGACAAGCAAGAGAAGTAAGTGTTATTCAGACTGCAAAGGAAGAAGTAAAATTATTTCCACTTATGATAAATGCAAAATGCCAGGCTGGATGAAGCATAAGCTGGGATCAAGATTGCTGGAAGAGATATCAATAACCTCAGATATACAGATGAAATATTCATTTATAGCTTTCCTTGCTGTGCAAAAGCTTATAAGTTTAATCAGGTCTCTTTTATTTATTTTTGTTTTTATTTTCATTAAATGAATCATATAAGATCTTGCTGTAATTTATAGGCAGAATGTTCTATGTTTTCCTCTGAGAGTTTTATAGTATCTGGTCTTAGCTATTTAATCCATTTTGAGTTTATTTTTGTGTATGGTATTAGGGAGTGTTCTAATTTCATTATTTTACATGTAGTTGTCTGATTTTCACAGCACCCTTTATTGAAGAGACTGTCTTTTCTCCATTATATATTCCTGCCTCCTTTGTCAAGGATTAGGTGACCATAGGTACATGGATTTATTGCTGGACTTTCTATCCTGTGTCCATTCATCTATATTTTGTTTTTGTGACAAAACCGTACTGTTTTGATTACTGTAGCTTTGTAGTATAGTCTGAAGTCAGCAGACTGATCTTCCAGCTCCATTTTTCCTTCTTAAAATTGCTTTGACTATTTGGGGTCTTTTGTGTTTCCATACAATAAAACAGTATTTTTTTAAAGTTAAAAGGAACTTTAGAGATCATCTAACCCAACTCTTTGGAGAAGGCAATGGCACCCCACTCCAGTACTCTTGCCTGGAAAATCCCATGGACAGAGGAGCCTGGTAGGCTGCAGTCCATGGGGTCGCTGAGGGTCGGACATGACTGAGCGACTTCCCTTTTACTTTTCACTTTCATGCATTGTAGAAGGAAATGGCAACCCACTCCAGTGTTCTTGCCTGGAGAATCCCAGGGATGGGGGAGCCCGGTGGGCTGCTGTCTATGGGATCACACCGAGTCGAACATGACTGCAGTGACTTAGCAGTAGCAACCCAACTCTTTCATTTTACAGCTGGCTCATATGAGATCTTGGGAATTTAACAAGTTGAAGAGCCATAGCCTAATGCCTAACTTACAGTTTGCTGTTATTTTTACTATCCTGCATGTCTGCTAATAATAACTAGTATTTTCTGAATGCTTACTAGGTGCTAAGTATAATTCCAAGAACTTTACACTTATTCACTTATTAAATAATTATTAAGTTATTAATACTCATAATAATCATTTGAAGAAAGTTTTATTAAAATATAATTTTATAGCTAAGACACAGAGTATTGAAGAGTCTTTCCCAAGGCCATACATCTAGTAAGTTCTGCAGAGCCAGAATTCAAAACCCAACACAGGAGACCATATTCTTAACAATTATGCTATTCTATTCATTATTCCATTTGGTCCAGTCCTTATGACTCTATTAAAATGAATACTTTACTGTTAAAATTTCTGAGATCTCATATCTACGCTCATTTAGCCTCAGTCCGTCCCATCATTACTCTCTGTAGGAAATACTGTTTATGCTTAAAGTTCTGCTTGACTATTCTTTTAAAATTCTTTAAAACTTTTTTATTTTATTTTGAAGTATATTTGATTTACAGTGTTGTGTCAGTTTCAGGTATATAGCAAAGTGATTCAATTATTGCTTGAGTATTCTTAATTTTTCTCTGTTTGTATTAGTAAAAGCTGATGCCATATTTGCATGTAATCATTGCTCACTGAAAAGAGCTTTCTATGAAACTGATTGGTCATTGATCAGTGTAAGAAATCTGTTTGCAAAGATAATAAATTATTACTCATGGGTATGCTTGCCTATCTCTGATCTTGACCTTTGTCATTATTCATTAAATTACCTCTTTCCAACATGTAAATTTTAAAAAGAATAAGATCATCTTATTGATCTTCAGCGCATCTGCCACTGGTTCTAGGCAATAGGGATTCAACATTTTTCCTAAGAATAAATAAATAGGATTTTCTCTTTTTCAACCTCTTAAATAAAAGCAGTGAAATTTCAGGAAACAATATTACTTCTCTCATGTCCCTTGCTATTATAAAATCTGAACTTCATAATTCAACTGGATTTTCATTGAAATTCACCACACTCCCCTCCACAGCTGTGGTCTCAAAATACCATTTCTGTATTTATTTTAGCCCATGGAATTACTGCTCAGAGAAACCACAGAGTCAATCAGACTCAAAATGGCCCAAATCCTTCCTGCTTTGGAGTTTTCCATCTTCAGATCAAAGCATTTCATGCCCGTCAGCAACTTTTTAAAATGCATTTGCTCCTCGTATGCACAGCTTCCATTTAAAAAGACTCTCCTTGGCTGACTTCTCTGATGAAGCTGTCTGCTTGCCAGGAGAACGACACTAATGCAGAAGTAACACAGGACCCTTCAGGTCCTCTTTGTCAATGATCTGGTATTGCAGATAATGGCCAACTTCCGATGTGGACAAACCACCGTTCTTTGTACCAGCAACAGAGAAAACTGGCTTTCAGTGTCTTCAGTAAAGATAATGAAGACAAATACAGCCTGTTTACATGCGAAGATCATTTAAGAGGGGAATTAAAGACCCAATAGAAGCAATTATTGGGACCTATCAAATAGTGCCATGTAATTAGTACTGAATTTATGAGTTTTGTTTATTTTAGCTTCAAGTTGTATATGTGCAGTGGGGTTGATAAAACTTAGAAATGTCTTTCTTACCTTTATTTTTAAAAATCTGATTTTATTTGAATAGTCTCAGTTGCCTTCTTTTAATGAGAGAAAAAACAATACATGCAAAATAATAGATTTGGAAAAGACTAACTCAAATTCCCAAGGGCAGTAATCTTTTGGAAAAAGTTAATATTCATGAGTTATGGGAAACTGATGAAAGCCAGCACATCATTTTTCTATGATCCAAGTCTTCAGTTTTTTTGCTCACAGCCAAACCAGGCTTATAATAAAATTGTTATTACTTTAAGGCGAGGAAAGCAGCAAACACATGTTATTGAGCCTTTATAACCTCAACAATAATAAATCTAGGGTTTATATTTATGAATACCTTAAACTCATGCTATAAAACTTCCATCTATTTTTGAAAGCAGTTTTTTCCCTTTGTTTCATCAAATTTGCTATACTACTAAAACAGAGTTGGATAAAATCTGGCCTCAGTAGCCTACTTTCATTTCTGTAATTGTCCTAAATCAGTGCATCAAGGTTCCGGTTCAACTTGCTGATTTACTTATAGAATGTTCATTTTGTATCACATAGCAATTATAACTATACAAAATGAAGAAATTTTTTCAGGGGTTTCCACTCTTCGCATGCTAGGTTAAGCAGATCTAGACTGTTCTTATTCATTTTCATGGTTATGGCCTTCTCTTAGGAGAAGAGTGATGGTTTCTGAAATGGTGAGCAAATCTAGATATTTTCATATATCTGCATATGTACATCATCTTGACTTTGGGGGAGAGAGCTTTATGAAAAAATAAGGACTAAAGAAGTGGCTGGATGGGAAAGTAGCACTTGGCTTGGCAATGTGATAACTTGGTTGATAGTGAAAGAGAGGTTCCCTTTCATTTTTATATACAGTTCGTCCAGGAAAAGATTCCTTGGATTTGCTTTATCTTGTTCTGGTATGGAAAAGAAAAATAATAGTGTGCTCATAGGACCACTTTTACAACATGCAGTGTTCTTACAGAGGTACATTTTTGTTTGTTTAATGGGCTTGTAAGTCTATAAAAGGGCATGAGCCTTAAGTCCATCAATAAAAGCTTAAGGAGTCATCTCAGCAACAGGTGAGAAAGAAGCAACAGGTAGTATGTAGAATGTCATACGAGTCACCCCAAACTAATTGTTAATTAGCCAAAGACATGTATAGAAATTTTCAGCAATTAGTGGAGAGATCAATAGAAAACATCTATATTTAATTAGCCATATGGTTTGTTTTACTGGAATTGCATGTCTCTCCCACTGTTCTGGCTTTTCGGACTTCACAAGTCCTGTCTGTACATACACATACTTCATTTGTTGGGGTTATTCAGGAAAGTGAGCAGAATTAGGCTCATATTCAAATCATATTTAGCTATGTTGCTAGAAACACGATTGAACTAAGGGGTATTTCCATCCTTTGAGTAGCAAGAAGTCTGGTTTTGAGTGAACAAAGTATACTGTTTTAACTTCTTCATGTATCATGGTGATATGTTAGAGATGACTTCAGGAATGGTGGCAAGTACAAGCTGTATAGCAGTCACGTTCTATAAAGTTGACTTTCAATTTAGTCAAAACTTTAAGGAATCTGTGACATAATGTACATCCTTTTCCCATGCCCAACAGAGAAAACCAGGGCTGCAACAACTATATAATGCAACTTACCTCTTAAAGCCTTATGTGGAATAATTTATTTTTCTATTTATGGTTGTTCTGTCTCCCCTAAAAGACTCCTTGGAAATGTAAGGAAGAGAAGCTATGGTTCTGAACCCAGTAATCTTGTCTGTGATTGACCTATGGTACATCAGCCTTGTCTGAAATAAAGAAGCACAGGTGCCCTATCAATATAATTAGTTAGGTGGTCCTTCATATGAACTATTTTATCCCTGTTCTTGTTAATTTATCCTTATTCCCCTCTAGAAAATTAACCAGTCAGATATGTAGTGGTCCTTACCATCTCAGGAGGTTATTGTGAAATGACATCTCTCAGGCAAGAAAACCTAAATATCACAACTCTCAGATCTCATTAGACTTTCATGGAATAAAATAATTGACATCTTCTCAAATCAACAATGTTCAGTCAGGCATATTTTTTTCAGAGCGAGGATGAAATCTTTTTCAGAATGAAGGTGAAGTCTTAAGATTCCAAATAGCAGTGAGGCTCATGAGAACTTGATCAGAAAGAGTGGACTCTCGGACAGTTTATTTGAACTGGTCTGTCTTTGATTAAACCAAGAACTCATAGTGCCTTTTTTTCTAGCTTCTTCAGCAACTCTAATTAATCGCAGATTTTGGCATTGATCTTTCCACCAAGCCCATGAGTGCTCTTTGAATGAATGATGATTATTTCTTTGTGTTAAGTCTCTCTGCCTTAAGGCTATCAAAATTCCATAGTTGGGTTTCTACACATTCTTCAAAGCTTTCTCTTTCAACTTTTGCCTAAAAACAACATGACAGAACAAGATTCATCATCTGGATCTATGAGCTAATCTCATTCAAATGCCTGGTGATGAGAGCACTGAAACCTGTTAAACCAAAGCATAGGGCTTTTGGAGAAAGTATATTTGAAAGTGGTGTCTCTAAGAAGTGTAGAAAAGACTGTGTCTTGATAAGAGCATTTGGACCAGGTAGCCATCAACCCATGTAGATTTGGGGGACTAGAGAGGCCCCTAAAGAGCAGTAAGGTTTACAGAATGAGCATAAGGAGCCAAAGGATCAGAAAATAGTATTAGTTGTCTGTTTCTTTGTTCTGGATTCTATTTCTAGATTATTGAAGTCAAAGAGGTTTTCACCCCTTCTTGTACTGATAATCTAGAACTCTCCATGTAGTGTGGCCAAACTTATCTGATGAAGACTTAGCATTTTACATCTTGCTTTTAGCTAAGCTCTGTTGTGTAAACTGAATCTCTGTCCTCCCATTTTATTCTCTTGAAATGATGAGCAACTCTAACTCCCCTTTCTTGCTCTGAGTTTCTTTGTCATTTCATGGCAGCAAACCATCCCAATGACTGCTTCTCCCACTCATCTTTAATATTCTCCAAATTCTTTTAACCAGTCCGCAGTGCCTTTCTTCCTTTTCCTTTCTCCTTCCTCCCTCATCTCTCCAGTATACCTGCCTTGCACCTGCAGTTCTAAATGTCTCTCAGAAGGGCTTCTCATGCTCCATGCCTAGCCTAGTCTTCAGCAGTTGGCAGAGCAACTCTTTGCTTCCCAGAGACTCAACGGAGAGAAGTATTTGATAGAAGAGAAATGGATATGTAGTCAAGGAACTTTTAGGAATTCTTGAGTTTGGGGGAAAAGTTCAAAGGAAAATGCAAAGCTTATGGGAAAAATTTAGAGGAAACAAGACAGACTTACTGATATATAGCTACTGGGAGCTAAGGATTGTTATACAGTGAATTACAGTACGTGGAAGCAAAACAATAGGCTAGTTTCCGAAATCATGCTCCAGGGGAAAATATATGGTCTAACTGTCATAAATGTATGTCATTATGGTAAAAATGTTTTGATAAATAGAAAGATGAGGTAAAATCAGATCCAAATTTAAGATGACTCACTCAAATGTGTTAGAAACGCCACAGGAAGAAAAAACCACCTCTAAGGACCATCGATGGAAACCTTTATTGGGCGATCACTCTCGGGCAGACTCCTGGGGGTGAGCGGGCAAGGGAAGGGAGTCTGAGAGGTATGGGGGTGGGGACGAGGTTTTTATAGTCAGGGCTGGCGTTCAAGCCAGGGGCTCCGTGTCGGCACTTGATTGGGCCAGGCCAGGGGGTTGGTTGCCAGAAGTTTGGTCTGCTTCCAGTTCCTGTTTGGGCGGTGGCCAACCGCCGGGACCTTCCACGACACTTTTCTGGGGCTTTTCGTCATGCCCGGCCATGCTCGACCTCTCAATACGTGAAGATAAATGGATAGAAGACCAACTAGAATAAATCTTCTGTAGAAATTGATGTCCATGGCTTTTTAACATCATGGATGTTGACCATTAGCTCGTACATCGTTAATCTGATTTTGCAAGGATTTCAAGGCCCATGTTGCTCACTTGACCATGTGGATTACTCTCATTCATTAGTCTTTTTGTTCATTCTGTTATATGTCAGTTGCTGAGGGCATAAGGACAGTTCTGAAACTAATTGAATGCATTTCTGCACCAGGCCCCATATCAGATGTTTATCTTTGATAATGTAATTAATCCTGACAATTATCCTTAAAGATGAGTTATATTATCCCCATTTTACAAAGGATAAAACTGAGGTTCAAAGTGGTTAAACAACAAGGTCATGTGCTGATAAAAAGTAAAACCTGGACTTCATTTCAGACCTGCCTGATCCCACTGATCAGGCATTTCATAACCTGTTTACATTTACAGCTCGAAGTCCATTATCTTAAACCATGATGTCCTGCCAGGAGATTTGGGGTTTTAACATAAATTCCAGGGAGCCTCAGGGAGATATGATATACAAGGAAGGGAGTTATAATTTTCAGGTCAAATGATGTAACAGGGTCAACAGACCTTGGAACCTTCACTCACTTATGTAAGCTGACACTTTCAGATGTGATGAAAGGGCTTATCACAGTCATCTTTCTCAGATTTCAGTACAGAACAGTGACACTTCTTTAATTTACTGATTTAAAGATCAGTGTTTTTCATTGGTTTACTTAACAAACAGTTATGAAGAGCCTATGATATACAGAGCAATGTGACAGGCAATAGGGATATAAAATCCATAAGAAATGATCAAAGACTTCAGGGTCTTTTTAATCTCAGGCGAGAAGTAATGTTACAAATATGTACAAATAAATTTTATCAAACTTAAGAAACCCATCAATTTAAGATGCACTGTTTTATCTACCACCAAAGAAAAACAATGTCAGATTAACTCTCATGCTCTCAATTGTAAAATTTGAGTATACATGTTAGAATCAATTAAATAGAGTAGGTAAGTACCATGCTACATGTAAGTGTATTTGCAATGATGCTCTTAGGGCTGAGATGAGGATCGGGAAAGAAAAGGGTCAGAAAAATCTTTCCCAGCAAACTGACTTAAAATTTTTTTAATTGAATATAGTTGTTTTCTGAGAGTCTGATCTGTTTAATTTATAGGTTCACTTGTGCCATATTTTCGATTACACATATAAGTAATATATAGTATTTGTCTTTCTCTTTCTGACTTGACTTCACCTAGTATGCTAATACCTGTGTGTGTGTTAGTCACTCAGCTGTGTCCGACACTTTGTGATCCCATGGACTATATAGCCTGCCAGGCTTCTCTATCCATGGAGTTCTCAAGGCAAGAATACTAGAGTGGGTTGCCATTTCTTCCTCCAGGGGATCTTCCTGACCCAGGGATTGAACCCAGGTCTCCTGCATTGCAGACAGATTCTTTACCATTTGAGCCACCAGGGAATCCCAAATTGATAATCCCTACTTGTATCCATGTTGGTTCAAATGGCATTATTTCATTCTTTCTGATGGCTGAATTACATTGTTTATATGGACCACATCTTCTTTATCCATTCATCTGTCATGGACGTTAAGGTTGTTTCTATGTCTTGGCTATTGTGAATAATGTTGCTGTGAACATTGGAGTGCATGTATCTTTTGAGTTAGTTTTGTCTGGATATATTCCCAGGAGTTCAATCATATGGTAATTCTATTTTTAGTTTTTGAGGAACCTTCGTACTGTTTTCCATCCTGGCTGTACCAACTTACCGTCCTACCAACAGTATAGGAGCATTCTCTTTTTTCCATACCTTCTCTAGCATGTTATTCACAGACTTTTGAATGTTAGCCATTCTTATTGTGCGAGGTGGTACTTCATCAAGCAAAGTGACTTTTGAGTTGAATTTATAAGTGGAGGGTTGGAAAGAAGTTGTGAAGCATATTCCATGCAGAAGAAACAGAATGAGTGAAAAGTGTGGCTGGGGTGATAAATAGATTGGGCAGCCAGAGCAGTGCTGGAGGGCTAGAAAAGGGTGCTGAGGCAATGTCTTGATTTGATATGGCTCCCGAGTTGCAGGCCTGTCTGAGAGGTCTTGAAAACCATGCCCAGAGGCTTGCTTCAACCTAATGTAGGCAGTATGCTGCTGCTGAAGAAATTCAAGTGCGAAGTAGAGTCTCTCTGGACATTTTCCCCTTTCTTCCAGCCACCAACTAGAGACTTCATAGATACCTGTTTTTATATCATACCATTGCCACTTCAAGCTTCATGCAACTCTTTTCCCTGCTGCACCTCTGTAGTCACGAAGATGATCCAAACTTCTGATTCTAAGATTGGCTAAAAGATTCTAGTGTGGTCCATGCTTTCCCTCCTCTAGTTCTCCTATTATCTCCTCTCTCTCACTTCCTTTTGCCCTGATCTTTATTCTTTGAAATAAAAGTTTGTCCTCTAGCTCTGTCACTATTTGTCTCTCCATGAGGAATTTATTTAATCGCTTGGAAATCAGGGTTTCCACTCCAGTAAAAAGGGATATAGCCTGCATATCTAAAGAATGAAATGAGTCTGTGTGTGTTAAAGAATTTTGTAATCTGCTAGACAGCATCTAAATAGAAGTGATTTACAAACTGTGACGCTGACATAGTATTGGCTCAGCAGGCCTGTTTCTTGAGTCAGCTGGAGGGTGACCATCTGACAGCACAGAGATCCTCTCTTTAAGAGGTGTTCTGACCTGCTGGTGAGTTGGTTTCTGAGCAGGTATGTGCCAGTCATAGACTCCCTGCCTTACCCTGGCTCATTCCCAGCTCCCAGGTATCTGGCCCTCTGTGTCAAACTTGATATGGCAATTCTGTTGTTAATTTTTAAAGGAACCTTCATTTTTTTTTCCATAGTGAGTACACCAATTTACATTCCCACCAACAATGCACCTTTTTGGCACAAGGGACTGATTTCATGGAAGACAGTTTTTCCATAGACTAGGGATCAGGGGATGGTTTGAGGATGATAGAAGTGCATGACATTTATTGTGTACTTTATTTCTATTATTATGAAATCAATTGCACCTCAAATCATCAGGCATTAGATACCGAGGCTGGGGACCCTTGGTGTACAGGGCTTGCCTTTTCCCACATCCTCACTGTGATTGGTATCTCCTCTTTCTGATGGCAGCCATTTTAACACGTAGGTGAGAACTCTTTTGATTTGCATTTCCTTGATGATTGGTGATACTGGGCACCTTTTTGTCTACTGTTTTCCATTTGAATATGTTCTTTGGAAGGAAAGGCTATTCAGCTCCTTTTAAACTGGGTCAATTGTTTTTTGCTATTGAGTTGTATGAGTTCTTTATATAATTTGGATATTAACCCCTTATCAAATATGTGGTTTACAAATATTTTCCCCCATTCCATGGGTTGTATTTTAATTTTTCTGATAATTTCATTTTCTGTGCAAAATATTTTTAGTTTGATGTGATTCTGATCAGTATTAAGAAACCTTTTCAGTTTTCTGCCAGTTTTGTGGACTGGCTCTTACATTTAAGTTTTTAATCCATTTTGAGTTAATTTTCATGAATGACATAAGATAGGGATTTAATTTCATTATTTTTCATGTGAATGAATATCCAGTTTTCCCAGCCATTTATTGACGATACTATCTTCTCCAGTGAGCACTCTTGGCTGTCTTGTCAAATGTTGTTGTTGTTTAGTGGCTAAGTCATGACTGACCCTTTTGCAACTCCATGGACTGTAGCCCACCAGGCTCCTCTATCCATGGGATTTCCTAGGCAAGAATACTATAGTAGGTTGCCATTTCCTTCTCCAGGAGATCTTCCTGTCCCAGGAATCGAACTTATATCTCCTGCATTGGCAGGTGGATTCTTTACCATTAGTTGACTATATATGCATAGATTTAGTTCTAGACTCTCTATTATTGTTTCATTCCTTATCTGTTTTTATGACACTACTGCACTCTTTTGATTACTGTAGCTTTTAAATACCGATTGAAATCAGGAGGTATGATACCTTTGTTAGACCCGGAGAAGGCCTAATCGCCAGAACCGTCGCCTCACAGATCACCAAGACTCGAATTCGATGCAATCAGCAAGAGGGTTTACTGAACCGGCGCACCGGGGTTCGAACTCCTCGGGAGGAGTGAACCCAGAACACTGGTCGTAAGGGATTTTTATACAGAAAAATCACAAGCAGGTGGGAGTAGGGTTAGGATACTGGGAACAATGTGATAGGGGGCCATAGGCAGGTACAGGTGGGGTGAGGACGTTTGATTGGTGGGCAAGGCTTAACCTTTAAGGGGATAGGTCTGCAGGTTATCAGGTCGAAACGGCTGGCTGACCACCCCATGGCGGTTGGCCAGTCCTCAGAAAAACAGCTACCCGGAAAAGTCTAACAGAAAATACATCGCCGGGGGGTCTCTTGCCAGGAAACTAGGCTATAAGTCATCAGTTAAGGATTAATAGAAAAACTCACCACTATAGAGGGGCTTTTTCAAGGATCAGGAGGCCATGAGTCACCAGATAAGGGGAAGGCTATTTTCCATGAGGTATGGCCTGCCTCTGGGGTTTTAGAACAAAGGAGACTTAAAATTTTAACCTAATTCCTTCACAGGGGGGGGGGGGGGCTCTTGTAAGGGCCAGGAAACTAGGTTATAAGTCATCAGTTAAGGATTAATAGAAAAACTCACCACTATAGAGGGGCTTTTTCAAGGATCAGGAGGCCATGAGTCACCAGATAAGGGGAAGGCTATTTTCCATGAGGTATGGCCTGCCTCTGGGGTTTTAGAACAAAGGAGACTTAAAATTTTAACCTAATTCCTTCACCTTCTTTGTTCTTCTTTCTCAAGACTGCTTTGGCTATTCAGGGTCTTTTGTGGTTCCCAGTGAATTTTATGATTTTTTAAAATTTTTCTATTAAAAATGCCATTGGAATTTTGATAGGAATTGGATTGAATTCATTGACTGCCTGGGATTTTATGGACATTTTCACGATGTTAATTCTTCATAATACACTTTTAAAAAATATTCAATGCTGAATGTATTTTTTGATAAAAATTATTTCTTTATATCCAAAGCTTGCTTTTATTTATCAATGGCATTTAAAATTTTTTAGAACTCTAGAATCTTAAAATTATAACAATTCTGACAATCATCTTTGCCATTTCTCAAAAGTAATGGATTTTAAATAGTCTTATCAGAGGCCTATTTATTTTCAAAGGCTTTCAGGGAAGATATTACATAACTTCTTTAGCAGATGCTTTGGGTATCCCATCCTTATTCTCTCAGTGTCTGTATATAGTTAGAGAGCGGCACTGGGGAAGGCTGAAAGATCTGGGTAGAGAACCCCGTGGAAGCAGTCCTTAACCAGCTGGTGACAGGAGCTGGTAGCTGAATACTCCAGCTTCTTCATGTCTCAGATGGGACAACTCTGTGTGTTCTAAGCAGGAGGATTGAGCCCCTGTTTTCTAGAGTGATAACCTGTTCATTAACAAATCCTCTATTGACTTCCTTCCTCATCCTCCGCACCTAAGGTCATTACTAATCTGTGTGGACCCAAATCATTGTCTCACGGTCTGCTTTTTGCGGGAAATCCAACCTAAAAACCCCCTTAATTAATTTTTCTAAAACTGTATCCAGCCAGCACCAAACTACACTTTAGCATGTTCCCTCACCAGTGATATATACAAGGGAAACGTGCCTGGATGCCATTTCAGAAAACATTTCTCACAGTTATCCAAGCCAGAAGAACAAGGTATCAGAATGTCATTTTTCACATATGATTTTCATAAATCAGTTGAGTATATAATGAAACAGGCAAAATATCCTCATGAAAAGGTTTTTCAAATTAAATAAAATATTATTATAAGAATTTATACATCTTCTTGCATAATAGAAGGACTTTTTTCAAGTATCTTTCATAAGTTGGTATTCCCTTGTAGCTCAGTCGGTAAAGACTGCTTGCATTGCAGGAGACCCGGATTTGACCCCTGGGTGGGGAAGATCCCCTGGAGAAGGAAATGGCAACCCACTCCAGTATCTTGTTTGGAGAACTACATGGACAGAAGAGGTTTTTCAAGTTAAATGAAATATTCTCATTATAAGAATTTCTACATTTTCTTGCATAATAAAAGGAAGAACTTTTTTCAGGTATCTTTCATAAGTTATCAGGCCATGCCTTTCTACTTCTGGCTCCGATGAATTATCACTTGCTTTACAGAGACTTCTGGGGAGATATTGGGAAAGAAAGAGGTGATGGAGTGGTGGGATAGGTCATGTATTTATCAGCCTGTGATACTATTTAGTCTAATGGTAACCAGACTGCATTTTTCCCTAATTGGGAGGTAGTGGTTGAGGTCAGCAGATGTGTTTGTTGGCAAGTATATTGATTTCTCTGCTACTCTTCTACTGTAGATCAAATAATTAAGTCTAGCATTAATGGAACTGAGGCAAAGATGAAGATGAGCTTGTATTTTAGAAATTTGTACTTTATCACTTTTTGATAACCCAAATTTTTATTCTTTCATGGATCGTTAATCTATTGCTTACTTCCTACATATATTCATTTGTCTTAAATCAAATCCCCCAAAACATAGACTCAGAAACAGAGATTTGCATGAAAGGGGTTTATTGGAACCTGAGCACCAGGGAGCGCAGGGAGCCAAAGAGGCTGGGCTGTGATTCAGCTGCAACAGCGCCTCAGTCAGTCTCATGGGGGAGCTCTGCAGCTGATGGGCCTTCAGAGATGGCTTGAATTGAGGCCACAGGGGCCAACTCTTCCAACTCCCTCAAATCCCTTCCCCTAATCAGCTGCCCAGTGCTGACGCACCCTGTGAGGGTGACTCCTTCCACCTCAAGGAAATTCCCAGAGAGGACTCAGCTCTAAGCCAAGCTGCAAGTAACTGGGGAAATACAATAACTGCCCTTAGTAGGGGACTGGGTGACATATCACAGCCTCCACTGTAGCGAGTGTGCATGCTGGTCAGAGGGTGTGAACTTCTGTGAAAGAAAACCCGATATTTCATTTACGCAAATATTCTGAGTAATAGTAAATCAAGTGGTTTGATCTCCAAGTTTCAAATCATCAGAGTGCAACAAATACACTTTAAGCCAAAGCTATGAAAATATAAGTTAGTTTTTCTAGCTGACCCAGAGGTAGGAAAAACCCATCCAAATCTTACAGAGGTTTAGGAACATTTATTAGCAAGGAGAAGCTTAGGGGTATACACATTCACAGCTTCCTGACGGACAGATGATAGATAACTTGTTTCATCTGACAGTAGCATTTAAACTTTTTATTGATATCAGTTCACTGGCCTCTGTGTCCCTTTTTGTCTCTTGGTTGCTATTGTTTCTGTGGCTAATCCAAGACTTCTTTGGTGCCTCTGGGAGGCAGTCATTTGGAAGGTGGCTCTAAGGCCAGTTCTTGGATAGGTTTTTGTTTTTCAGTCACTAAGTCGTGTCCGACTCTTTGCCACCCCATGGACTGTAGCACACCAGGCTTCTCTGTCCTTCACTATCTCCCAGAGTTTGCTCAGTGTGCTCAGTGATAGCACCAACGATGTCAGCCTCTGTCACTCTCTTCTATTCTTGCCCTCAGTCTTTCCCAGCATCAGGGTCTTTTCCAGGGACCTGCCTCTTTGCATCAGGTGGCCAATGTATTGGAGCTTCAGCTCCAGCCTTAGTCCTTCCAATGAATATTCAGGGTTGCTTTCCTTCAGAATTGACTGGTTTGATCTACTTGCAGTCCAGTTAGTCCAAGTAGATCTTGAAGCCTCTCAAGAGTCTTCTCCAACACCACAATTTGAAAGAATCAATTCTTCGGCGCTCAGCCTTCTTCATGGTCCAACTCTCACATCCATACATGACCCCTGGAAAAACCAAAGCTTAGACTATATTGACCTTTGTTGGCAGAGATGTTTCTGCTTTTTAATATGCTATCTAGCTTTGTCATAGCTTTTCTTCCAGGGAGCAAACATCTTGGTTAGGTAGCGGGCCTATAAGGGGACTCTGCTGACTAAGTAATTCCCTGAGCTGAAAGACCCATTCCACTTTTCTTTCAACCCAATGCTCTCACAGCTCCTGTGGTAACATCCCATGGGATATTCTGCTGTTTCCCCTTACCCTCGGGCCAGTCCTCTTGGATAGGTTGTCAACCCAAGAAGTCCACCTAAGTGCCTTCTAAGGTATCTCTGGAAACTCATGCACTTCTGTGCAAATGTGAGAGACAATGCAGAGAACACCACGACTGCCTTCCCTATTCAGCTGTCTTTCTTCCCTTCCACTCTGTGGGTATAGGCCAAGTCTATTGCAAGCACCATTCTTAGGCAAAGAGAAAATCCTACACTGTCTGTTTCTATGTCTGCATGTGAATGATTACTTACCAATGAATCCCCAGCACTTAATATAGTATCTAAGACAGAGAAAGAATTGAATAAATATTAGCTGCGTGAACAAAGGTTTAGCCACTCAATAGCTCTTTTCAAAAAAAATTTTTTGGACTTTCAAAAGATTTATCTGAAGTCACAGTCCAAGTGCTCCCTCCCATTCCATCTCGTTCTGTTTTCACTGGGGAACAACATCTGGTCCCTAGCCTCTTTATAAGGCCTGTTCTACACACCAAGACTGCAATTAAGTCACCCGCAGTCTTTTCCTCCTTTTGGCCAACCAACATCATTTCTGTGATCCCTTCCTTATAAGCCTGGCTTTCCAACCCTTTAATCATCTCTGCTCTCTTCAGGATCCAAATGTCCCACTTACTTTTAAACTATGGGGACCCAAGTGGAAATCTATCATAATGACATTGTAAAAGTTTGGCAAATTTCAAGGGAAACTAACATCTGTTTGGTCCTTTCTCATTATCTTCTTATGCCTTTTCATTAAAAAATTCCCAGGAAAGGCTGTAAAATTTATTTTTTAATTAATTCAACAATTTCCCTTCTAGTGCAAGTCTTCCTATTTGTATGCATTTGATTTCTATGCAAAAAAAATGGATTCATAAATGGAGGATTTCTAAGCTCACAAATATTTTGAAATATCTTGCACATATTTTTAGGATCTAACTGCAGAATACAGATCTTTTCACTCTTAATTTTTTAAAAAATTTTTGTGCTAATACTCAGCAATGACATTGCTTTTGAATAACTTGTTCTTTAACTTGAAAATATTTTTGATATTTTTTAGTCAAACGTTTTCCATGCACTTGATTAGACCCATTGAATAAGAATAAAAATAATAACTGTGATTACGTGGCAGTTACTCTGTTCCAGGCAAGTGATTTAGATGTATTAACATGTTTAACAACCCAGTGAGCCAGCTGCTGTGTGCTGTGTGCCCAGTCACTCAGTTGTGTCTGGCTCTTTGTAACCCCATTGACTGTAGCTCTCCAAGCTCCTCTGTCCATGGAATTTTCCCGGCAAGAATACTGGAACGGGTTTCCTACTTTAGGGTATCTTCCTGACCCAGGGATCAAACTGATGTCTCCTGTGTGTCCTGCGCTGGCAGGCAGATTCTTTACCACTGTCCCACCTGGGAAGTCCTGAGTCAGCAACTGTTGTCTTCCCCATTTTTCAGATGAAGAAGTTGAGGTGCAGAGAGGCTAAAGACTTCCCCAAGATAGCATAGCAAATGAGGTTCAGAACTGGAATTTAAACGCTGGAAACCTAGCCCTAAAACTTGTGATCTTGTGACAAGGTACTGTCATACGTTTATGAATATAAGGGTAGACTGATTTTTAAAGAATGTTTTTTTTTGTTAGTGGTCTTTAATACACTCAAACAGAATTTTTCTTTGTATTTAAAGATGATTCTTCTAATACAGCTATTATACTTGATTACTGATGTTGGTTTGACTGAAGAAATGATGCTGGCTAATACACCTTTATTGCTCCCTTACATGAAGGGAGACTTAACTTACTTTTTGTTTTGAGAATGCAAATCCTGCAGTTGCTAAATATCGGGGAGTCTAATTTCTTTTAAGGCCAACATAGAGCTCATCTTTCCAGCATGAACTGCAAACATTACTTCCAGGAGCCCTATCAATTTGTGCCGAAGAGCTGGGATGTACATTTTGGGCTTCCCACAAGTACAAAGAGTGCTTGATCTCCCTTGAGTGATATTTCATTCTGGAGTTGGTTTTCCAGAACAGAGGTTTCTATTGTTACCACCCAGGTCTTCCTGTGGAGCTTTCAGAAAACCCGCTGCCTTTTCAGAGAACACTTGAGGCATTTTCCAGAGAACTCTCTGTACTATTAGTGGTAGTAAAGCAGTAAGCTTATTCTGTCTCTGGTTCTTTGGGTTGTTCTTTATATATTTTATTTAAACTTTAGGGGGAAAAAATAAAGAATCTTATGTCATTTAGGATCACAAATTAAACATTATATTCAAAACTCTTAAAAAACCCCAATTCTGCAGGTACCTATTTAAGAGAGAAGATTATCTGAAAAAACCCACTGCCTTGTTTTCAAATGTAACTCGGTCCTTACCCTCTATATGTGTTGTTTAGCTGCAAAGTAGTGTCTGACTCTTTTGACCCCACGGACTGTAGCCTACTAGGCTCCTCTGCCCATGAGATTCTCCAGGCAAGAAAACGAGAGTGGGTTGCTAATTCCTCTTACAGGGGAACTTCCCAACCCAGGGCTCGAACCCATGTCTCCTGCTTGGCAGGCAGACTCTTTACTACTGAGCCACCTGGGAAACGCACTGACTATATATAGGACAGAAAAAAATATTTGCAGTCATGCATAGGCATTTGAAAACATTTTGGCAGATGCTCTTTAACAATCTAATGTTTCAAAATATTCTCTAAAATGATTATTTCCCCTTTAAAAATATGATGTGCATGCAGTTTCAGGGTAGGATCTGCCTATATTAGGACATACTTAGGCAGCACATATATTTCCCAGTGTGCCATGATTTTTAAAGGAGTTGTGGCCAAATGTTAATAGTGTTTCTTTCAAGGTGTGGAATTGGTGACTGTTAGGGATAGTGATGGCTATTTTACATTTTTTCATTTTATTCATCTGAATTGAGTCTCTGGATTTCTTTTAAAACCCTGCATGTGTCTTTTGTTAGTTATCAGAGCAGTGAGATTATGAGCCACTTTGTTTTCACACGTTGTTTTCAACTTAACAAAAATATTACTTAAAATGCAAAGCATTTCTTCACTTGCTCAGAAAATTTTAAGCAGTTGATGTATTTAGATAGCTGGTCAGTTAGACATGGAGAGGGGTCATTTTAGAATTTTAGCCCTGAAAGGATACAGCCTTATGTCTTTATGATAAAGCACTGAATTTAAATGAAACTAAATGGTTTGTCCCAGTTACACAGCTAACTAGTGGGAAAGTTAGAACTAAAATCCAGGTCTTCTAACTCTAGACAGTACTTTTGCTAAGAAAGCATCCCACTTGCCTTAAGAGTTCATTATTTTCGGAAATACTTACCTCCTTACTGGCTGTGCCGGGTCTTTACTGCCGTGTGTGGCCTTCCCCTTGCTGCGGACAGCGGGTGCTTTTCTCCAGTTGCAGTACATGGGCTTCTCATTGCTGTAGCTTCTCTTGTGGTTCCCAGACTCTAGAGTGCAGGGTCAGTAGCTGTGGGACAGAGGCTTAGTTGCTCCACAGCACGTGGGATCTTCTCGGACCAGAGACTGAACCAGTGTCCCTTGCATTGCAAGATGGATTCTTAGCCACTGGACCACCAGGGAAGCCCAAGATTTAATTATTTACATTTTCAAAATAGTATTGCATTTTGTCACTAAAATTTTGCAAATCTATTCCATTCATTTAATTGTATCATGAAGCCAAACTTTAGAAGAGGTGTAAATACATGTAAGCAATAGATATCATGATTCATAGGTCAAATGAATTGCACCCATGTTACATCAGGTATTATATACACTCATTTTAAACATGAGATGGTGCTCACTAGGGAGAATAGTCATTCTTGAGGGATGGCAGATTCCAGGTGAAAATAATGATCTCTTCTAATAATTTATATGCTACCATTCTTCTGTTAGATTATAACAAGAACTTCTAGTTGGGCGTTATGTGTGTGTGTTTGTTACTCAATCATGTCCAACTTTTTGTGAGTCCATGGACTGTAGCCCACCAGGCTCCTCTATCCATGAAATTCTCCAGGCAAGAATACTGGAGTGGGTTGCCATGCCCTTCTGTAGGGGATCTTCTGGACCCAGGGATTGAACCTAGGTATACTGCATTGCAGGCAGATTCTTTAGGGCTTGGAGCTACCCAGGAATCCCTTTTACTCTTCTGTCCATGGAATTTTCCAGGCAGAAAATCTTCCAGGCAAGAATACTGGAATGGATTGCTATTTCCCTCTCCAGAGAATCTTCCCAACCCATGGATCAAACCCAAGTCTCCTACATTTCTTGCATTAGCAGGCAGATTCTTTATCACTGTGCCAGGTGGGAAGCCCAAAGGGCCTAATGAAAACTCTTTAATTAAAAAAAAAATCTTTCTATTAAAAATAAAAAATGCTGGTAGAGTAGAGACACATGTGTTCCTGTAAAGCATGATAAATAGTATGTTTCCTTCAAGGATTCTGCAGTCATGAAAACAAAAGGAAAAAAACAAAAAACTAAGTAATTTTAGACTAGAGGGATGTAAGAAGCATGAAAAATTACCAGCCTTGATGCTGAAATCTAGTTCAAAGGCAGACTTTGTTAAAAATACACCTAAATAGAAGAGAACATGCAATCCCTGCTTTCTCCTAATGGAGTCTTATTATTTCCTACTATTATTTAATAAAAGCCTTAGCTCAGCTCTTAGAATCAGTGAATAGAGACATAGGAGCCTCGTGTATCCTTTTTCTGTAACTTCTGGAAACACATGTGCTCTGCTCCTTGGACTGCTGACCTCCAAAAAGTGAGGGAACAGAACAGCGACATAGCCCCAACGTGGCACTCAGTCACTGCTGGCTGAACAAATGAAGCACAACCTGTTAACTACCTGTCCTTCTCTGCTCTAAACCCATATGTAAGCTTTGAAAAGTCTAGGGAAAGTTTATTTCTACTTCTTTCCATTCTGTCACTCTGTATTAGAAAGAAAGAAAAATGGATCCTGGATAATTTCAAGGCATATTCTTGGAGGAAAAAAAAATAGAAGAGAAATTGTGACCTATAAATTTTTGTGATCAAGTAAGTTCTCATTATTTGACCATTACCGCTTTCCTGGAGAAGATTGTCATGGCTAGTAGCTTTTCATTTGTGGTTTTCTTTTATTTAATAGTATGAATGGTAAGTGAAATGTTATTTTTATTTTCATTTTTTCATATGTAAAAATGGAGGCTTTGACAAGTAACTGGTCACACAGAGAAGTCACTGGCTCAGGAATGGAGCTGGTGTAATGGGTTTGAAGAAGAGCTCAGATACGAAGAGGCAGGTGCTGAAGCAGTGAAATGAGAAAAGTTGTTGGCTCTGAATGAGGAGACAAACCTGAGAGAAAGAGGGATGACTCACCAGGAAGCAGAACAAGCACAAAAGGTCAGCTTTTTCTCACAGATAAAGGAAAACTTACATGTCATATTTCTGACACGATGCAAACACAGCCTGGACACTTCAGCAAAAACGTAACATCTCCAAAGTACAGCTTTTCTAGAAAAGCCTTTGAGTAAGATTAAAATATAGGGGAAAAAATGGCATACCTATTGGAATTTACAGGTAAGGTAAGGGTTTACTCTGGATTCCTTGTCACGTCTTTAGGAATAAAGAGAGAAATATCTTAGGAACTTTTATTTCAAAACAAAGGGAAATGAGAGAGAACTGTGCAAAAATGAAATAGTAAAGTTAATTTTAGCACACAATCGCTGCCATTTAAACTAAGAAGTAGGGCTTCCCAGGTGGCACTAGGGTGGAGAATGTACCTGCTAATGCAGGAGATGCGGGTTCTGTCCCTGGACTGGAAGATCCCCTGAAGGAGATGGCAACCCACTCCAGGGTTCTTGCCTGGAAAATCCCGTGGAGAGAGGAGTCTGGTGGACTATAGTCCTTGCAGCCGCAAAAGAGTCAGAGGTGACTGAAGCAGCTTAGCATGCGGGCGTGCAGACGAAGAAACAGCTTTTTCAATATTGTTCCTACAGACTTAATTCATTATCAGTTGAATTAGGACTGAGATGGTGAAGACAGAGGAGAAAGAGCTAAATGTGAAAATCTTCAAGAGGATGTGGCAAGCCATTAAAATTCATTGATTCAAGCAACCCATTACGACATTTTCCAGCCTGCTTATTGAAGCTGTGGGAAAATGGGGAACTCACATTTCTCTCTCTTGGATGTGGAAAGTTTAAATTACAAGAAGATGGAGAGGAAGGAAAGGGCCAAAGGAAGGAAAACCATGATTCAGTTATGGCTAATCTGAATTTATTGGTATTTCTCAGTTTAACAAAAGGCAGAGACCAAACAAAAGGATGAAGATGAGATAAAAATGCAATTAACTTATACACCAAAAGAGGAGCAAAAAGGGCCTTTCTTCAGTGAAGCTTATAAAGACAAGGAGAAACACTCACTTCTAGACTCCACTCCATTTAGTTATTCTTTATTATAATACAGTAAGAGCAGGCATGCTACCTAATTCACGTGCCTACAAGAGAGCATGAAAAATTCACTTGACCGTTCTGAATATGCCTGTAACACATGATATGGAAACTTTTTCTTAAACCTTAGAATTACTACCATTTATTGCTTCCCATGTTCCAGGTGGCTCAGTGGTTAAGAATTCACCTGCAAGTACAGGAGCTGCAGGAGACATGATTCAGTCCCTGAGTTGGGAAGATCCCCTGGAGGAGGAAACAGCAACCTCCCCCAGTATTCTTGCCTGAAAAATACTATGGACAGAAGAGCCTGGCGGGCTACAGTCCATGAGGTTGCAAAGAGTCAGAAACAACTGAGTGCATGCACACACACACACACACACACACACACACACACACACACACACACACATGTTCTGGATACTACTCAAGGCAATTTAGGTTGTATTTCATTGAATTCCTCTAACAGTTCTGTAAAGCAGGCAAACTCACAGATACAGTAGGTGAGAAATTGAGGATAAGTGAAGGTGAGTAGTTTATCTAAGGTCACGTAACCAGTGAACAGAGAAACCAAAGTCTAAGGACAGACTCTAAGGATAAGTCTCCGATGCAGAGCTCAGACTCTTTCTAGCATGCCCTGCTCTCCATCCCCTCTATCTTATCCTAGAAGGTTTGTGTAGTTTGACGAGGAAGAGAAAGTCTACTGAGGACTTAGAAACCAAGGTCAGTACTCTCGGACGGAGAGGACTAAATAAAAGAGTTTAAGATGTCAATGCAGACACCTAGGGGGTGCATATTGCGGGCAGAGCACCTAGGTAGCAGAGTGCTTGGTGTAGCATAGGAGATCAGTGTCTGGTGATATTGATGGAGGACAAGGCAGAGCCAGGAGTAGGCTTAGGCTGGATAGATAAACAGTTGGCCACATAGAAAGATTTTTTTTTCCTTTGAATGAAGTTGATAGGGGTTTGTGTGGAGTCATCATTTCAAAGAAATGGAAGGAAGCATATACCTGAGGTCATGCCTGAGATAGGGTTCCTGAAGAAATGGAAAAGAAACATCCCTTTAAGATCTGAAAGTTGGAGGCATGGTCTCCAAATGTGTCCCCCTTCCCCCTACTGACCCCATAGAATGTGTCCTTATTGCATCAGTCATCTCGTGAGACAGACAAGACCTTTCAAAGAGTTGGAGCTTCAAAAGGTTTAGAATATATATTTTCTTTACAAGTGCTTATTTTGACATTTATTTCTGTTAAACTTGTAAAGCTGGCTCTGTGTTAAGTGCTTGCCAGGAGAAAGTGATGGTTTGGTTTCTTTTCTCAGGCATGCTGCAGATCACAAGGGGCTATTCATCAACATTGCAATCTGAGTTTTCACATCATCATGTAAAAAGGTTCATTTTTTTCTCACGACACACTGAAAGGATTTCGGGGCACTCATCATGACCTTGAACATTTTTTTAAAGAAAAAAAGAATAGGTATTTGAAATGAACACTGTAAGTATTTAGAGGTAACTGATTTTGATAAGATTGTTGTGTGGAGATTTTCTACTAAATAGCATAGCTGTAGAAAGAGGCAGTCAAGCATAAAACCCTAGGTGACATTGACTAAAAGACCAAATAAAAGTTGTCTTTTTTTTGAAATATCATATCTTTTAAGGAGTCTTAACATGTCTGAACAATACCTAGGTCCCCATCTTGTGAAAGTTACGACTATAAGTTAGCTAATTTCTTTGCTCTACGTTGTGAACATGTCTAGGGTAGAACTTTCTTCGGTCCCTTTCTTTTTTATGTCTTGGTAGAAAATTATTAGAAAAGAAATTTTTCAAAATATATCTGTAAGTATTTCATGGTTTCTGATTATAAAAAGTAAGGCATTATTTTCACCTTTCCAAAAGAAAAACATAAGTAATCATCAAACTCAGTTTGCAAACTACAGAACAATGTGAAAAAGGAAGCATAATCACCATCCAAAGATAGAAGTTCTGTGTATTTCCCGCAGGGCTTCCTGGGGACTGGAGAAGAAGGCATGTTCTGGTAGGACTTTTGTTCACGCTGCCGTGATGAGGACCTATGCGGTTCTCGTTTTCCCTGTGACTGTTGCCTTTAAGAGACCAATGGTTAGAAAACGCATAGCACTGGCTCTACAATCCAAGTCTGTGTTTTCCAAGAAATAGAAAGAAATGATTCCTTCCACTCTAAAGAGTAATAACCCTGTGTATAGAAAGTGAACAGCTCAAAAGATGGTTGAGAACAGTTGCTTCAAATGTGTGCCTTTTCAAAGATATGTACACTATTATCCAATCTGAAATTTTAGCATACTTTTTTTCTGGGATATTTTTTAATTAACAAGCTTTATTTTTTAAGCACAGTTTTCACAGCAAAAAGGAAAAAGAAAATGGACAGATAACTCTTTAGATTATCAGTTCAATTCAATCTCTCAGTTGTGTCTGACGCTTTGCGACCCTGTGGACTGTAGCACATCAGGCTTTCCTGTCCATCTTACATTATAGATAATATATAAAATGACTTCAAATTTTCCAAAGTCAGTCTGCATGATTTTGCATATTCCTGATTCGTAGAAGACTCCTTGGTGACTGGGCAGCAACCTCTCCCCTCCTAATTTGGGTGAGGTTCCCAGGTTCCTCATCTCATTTTTCTTTCAGGGAAGATGTACCATGAGACTATTCTCACACTTAAAGATACTCATGGATTTCAGGTATGCATCTCTTTTTCTAGACAGAGGCTATTAATGGCACCCTGTTCTGAAATAAGTCCCTCTCTACCTATCTTTTCAAAGAATCCTTTAATTCAGGCATTCAGCTACACAGCCTAATTGTTGAAAATGCTCCACAGTTCTTTGGACAGGTATTAATTTTACTGGTTTCTTGTTCTATTATTATTTCCATATCTGTCTTTCTTGGATTTATGTTTCATTTGCTTTACTACTTTCACAGTGGCTCTTTGCATATCTGATAACATTTAAATTAGCTAGTTTTTATGTAATCCCTATTAACAATGTCTCAGAACAGGTGCTTCATGAAGCATCTTTGCAAAACAATAAGTTTGAGCTTCCCCAGTAGCTCAGATGGTAAAGAATCTGCCTGCAATGTCGGAGACCTGGGTTTGATCCCTGGATTGGGGAGATTCTGTGGAAAATTATATTTGTGCCAGGAGAATTCCATACAAAGGAGCCTGGTAAGCTATAGTCCATGGGGTCACAGAGATTATATGTTTACTCATCTTATCATGACTGGAAACTGAGATTTTTGAAGTCAGATTTGATTTCATTTTTAAGATGAAACATTCCTATGACCAAAAGACTCCCATAAATATTGGTTTACATGGGCTCCATACAAATAATTACCAGGAATACACATTTATTTTATTTAATAATGAAATATCAGTTATAGTTTCTCCCTCTGTTTCACTGTACTGCTTAGTTACAGATAAAGAGAAATAGAAAATTAAACATGGTTCACAAAAGTCTTAAAAGCTTCTCAGAAAGGTAAGATGAAGCTGTAGGTTTATTAGTATCTCTTCTACTCCATTGCTCTCACCCTCATCATAGGTAAATTAAATCATGGTTATGTATGTAAGATAAGAAGATAACACATCCTATGCTTGTGAGCCAATATTACTACTGAGCTTTGTATGGCCAAAATTTTTGCTAACAGTTTATGGAAAAGGAGAAAAGGAGGTATGAGTAAGAACAAATGCTAAGGTAAGGAGTGTTTAGCAACACTATTTTGCAATAAGGCTTTCTAGGTAAGTCCTTTTCATTTATAGCTGGAAATTTCCATTCTCCCAGTCTACCCCTCTCCTCTCCAGTTATCTGTGCTCAGAATACATTGCCAAGGATCCCAAACTATAGTGTGAAAGCGTTTGAAGAAACTATAAAGACCACAAGCTCTGGAAATATAGAGTCACATCTAAGAGACAAATCTCTTATTGGAGTTTGGTTACATAAGAATTTTCTGGATATGGAAAATGAATACCATGGCCTTCCCCTGTATGTCCTGGAGTAGTCATGCCCTGCCTATCAGAATTCCTACTTGAGGACTTGAAATTGATTTGATTTCAGCCTCCACAGTGTACACACAGCAGATCTACAAATGGCTTCTAAGGCTTTTGATGTTCATGAAGAGGAAAGAGCAGGGAGCTGTTTCCTGGAAGACTATGGGGCACTAGGGAGCACTAAAGAAAGAAACAATGGCAAGGAAATGTCAGTCCTCTGCACTCATTATGTTCCTGTGAACAATAAATTTCATGAGTTTTGGGTCCTTGAATGGACGTGTTACAGGTTCCAGTCCTGTTCCCAGCACCGTCTTGGGGACCATACAGATTTATACTTGAAAAAACAACCAACATTGTACCTACTTCCACAAGACACCTAAGGGGGATACTGGGCTATTTTAATTACAGACAGTATGAAAAACCTTTTGGAATATTTGTAATTCAAAGATTTATTTTAAAATGTGGTTGAATTGAGTCTTACTTGTATCAAATCTTTCCAGCCTTCAATTCCTCCTTTTAATTTTCTCCTTCTTCAGGACAGAGAACACTAGAAAACTAATCTCTATATTTCTACATCAACCAGAAAGAATGCCTCTGCCTTTCAGTATGTTTCCTACAGCTGTTATATGTATGTATTTTTTTGTTCTTAAAGTAAGCATTGAGAGTTTTTAAAGTTACAACAAATGGGGTTGATTTTTAAAATTTTAAGCATAGTTATTCAAATAGAAATCATTTGTGGATTTTATTTCCCACAGAACTTTGTTTTTGCCAAACAACTACCCTAATTTTTATTTTTTCTGACCTTAACACGCAATAATACTTTACAGGTTTTTTAATGGGTTTTGTATGACTCAGACATTTCACATGCTTTATCCAGAACACATCATCCAAACCCTTAGACTGCTCCAAGGTTAGAGAAAGAGAAGTCATGGTAATCTGGACAAAGCCTTCCTCAGAAATGCACGCATGAACCATTCAACTGACAAAGCCACAGCCCGAATCTAATCTGCTCTCAAGTTTATTACCTTGGGACTGTCAGGGCTGAATGTAGTTGAACAGCAAATTATCAACTAGTAATATCACCTGTAATTTCCAAAGAACTGTGTTAGAAACAAAAAGTCCAAGTCATGGCTCATATAACCAAAAAGGAATGACTCCCCATCCCTATCATGTTTTTAGAGAGGTATCTTAGGAGAATTATTCCATACTCAAATTTCACTGTGACATTCAATATTAACTAAGGCATTTGGGAATGAGTGTTATTGAAATTTCAGACATTTCCAGACTCGGTTTATCTCTCCCCCTTTCCTCTCATGTCTGTATTTAGGGCTGTGAGTAATGTTTCTCATTTCCCCTCCTCTTTTTCAAATAATTATCAATCCCTTAAGAAGAACATAAATGGAGGTAAGAGAGAGTCTTTATTCTTTGAGTGTTAAGCCCTTAGTAATACTCTATATTGGGCTTCCCACGTGGTACAGTGGTAAAGCGTCTGCCTACTTGCCAATGCAAGAGACACAGGAGATGCAGGTTCGATCCTAGGGTCAGGAAGATCCCTTGGAGAAGGAAATGGCAACTCGCTCCAGTATCCTTGTCTGGGAAATTCCACGGACAGAGAAGCCTGGCAGGTTATAGCCCATGGGGTTGCAAAGAATCGGACATGACTGAGCAACTGAGCACAGAACAGCACTTTAAAAACATGATCTTCTTTAATCTTTACTTCTCACTTTAATGTTGGAATTTCTCATATCTAATAGATAGTCACTCTCAAAAATCCCATTCTCTCCTTTTTCCTGGGCACGTGGCCTCCCTGTTCACGATCACATTTGTCAGTTTCCCCTGCTCCTCCACTCACGTCCTATCGGTGAGACCAAGTCTTATGATCAGTAGCAGGTAAGGCCAAGAGCACAGCCTTTGTGTGTGTGACTTATATACAAAAAATTGCTTGTCCTGGACTTGCTCTTCTACTTCTTTTCATGCAGGCTGGCTGGATTTGCTGAGAGCCAGCTCTGCCCTCATAAAGGTGGAAGAGGGCCTATAGGATGGAAAGAATTCATGTTCCTAAATGCATTAGAGGAGCGGAAATGCCCACCTTAAAATAGATCCACAAGGAGGAGAGACACAAACCTCTAAGTCACTGCCTTTTTTAAAAAAAAAATCACATATTTTGAGGTCTGTTTCTTTTAGCAGCTTAATCTTTGCCTCAACAAAAAAATATTTATTGATTTCATTTTACTGATCAAGAAAAGACTCAACAGGGGCAAGTTGTACACACAGCAGGGTCAGGTTGGTTTATTTTTCTTCCTCAGATCTTATCTCCTTTCAACAAAAATTTTTAACAATGGACTAAAGAGTTTAAAACAATAGACAAGTTACAGCTCGGTTCAGCTCAAGCAGATAGATCTTTTATTAGACAGATACTCCCAAGACATGGGAGCAGGCTGACCCCAGAGTAGTTGTCCTCCTCATCCCTCTTGACCTCCCTCTGTTTATTCTTTCCATCCTCTCCTTATGGTTGTGCCCCAGTGCAAAGTAGGGCTTGTATCCACCACCAGTCAATGAAAGGGAATGCAAGTGTGCACACGCTCAAGGCCGATTGACACTTGCAGCTTATGTAACAGCAGGCTCTGTTGTATATGTCTTTCCATAATTCAGTCTGTTGTTATCAGATGCATATGTGTGGAGAGTATTTATGACCCCTAGTGAACTCCAGGGATTGGGGGCAGGAGGAGAAGGGGACGACAGAGGATGAGCTGGCTGGATGGCATCACTGACTCGATGGACGTGAGTCTGAGAGAACTCCGGGAGTTGGTGATGGACAGGGAGGGCTGGTGTGCTGCGATTCATGGGGTCGCAAAGAGTGGGACACGACTGAGCGACTGAGCTGAACTGAACTGCTGAGCAACTGAGCTGAACTAAATGGGCTCCTAGATGCCTAAGGTTACTTGAGGCAGCCCCTGTGGTTAGTCTGTATCCACTGTGTGCCCAGGGCACACCTGCAGGAGTTGGAAAAGTCTCTGTGGTTATTTTTGTAGCCTATCTGTGAGCTCACTCATATCTTCCCTGGGTGTGTCTGGGATGGGCTTTAGAGATCAGTTTACATCCCTTTCCACTAGGCCACCCCTTGTTGCTCATGCCTAACTTCCTCCCTAACACTTGGGTTTTCCCAGCTTCACCTCTTGCTCAGCAGAGTGTATTTCCACTGAGCTACTTGAACAAAACCCAAAACTCGGTTGGCCCCAGGACCAGAGAACACTCACCTAAGTCAGAAGTGTCTTTATTCTATTTCTGGATCTCAAATGAGCACCTTCTGTTTAGCGGTTCTCCTCCAGGGGTATGCTTTCTTGGAACAGTCCATCCACTTGCAGCAAGTTTGCAATAAGAGCTTTCAGGTTGTAGGTCATGTGGTATCAGCCCAGTTGATCTCAACACCTCTGATAAACGGTAGCAAAAGAAAGGACTCTTTCCACATGAGTTTCTTGTCTGTCCCTGAATCTTAGGGAGGACATTATTTCTTACCCCTAAAAGCTATCATCTTGTTCTACAAAGGCCAAATAAATATAATTAACCCCAAATTTGTGTTTGGCTGACCAATCAGCACAGTCATAAAAAGATAATGTTCATGAAATAAATGACGAGACCTCCTTGACAAGTCAATAAGGAAAAAATCTTGAGATAAATCCAGACGAATGGGAAATCAGCTGGAAGACATCAAACAGGCAAAGCAGGTGCGTTGGCCTGTGTTTGGGAAGATGAAGCACAGCATGAGGCATTGTGCACTTACACAAAAGTGAGATCTGTAACCTTTGTCAGGCTTTGAACTGAGCTAAATGCATGACTTATTTAAGAAGAGCTGGTCGCTGGGAACTGGTTGAGCTAAGAGTGTCAAGACCGATTCTGAAGATGTTTTCTCTTATTTAGCCTGTTTTCCTGTGCTCTGAGGATTGCCAAGCAGTCAGTGGCAGATGGCCCTTCTGCTAAGTGTGTTTTAAGTGATGTGAGGGATGGCATGATGAACCATTTCCCCAGAGAAGCAGGAAGAAGAAATTCTTTTAAAAAAATGCCTCTGTAGTGTGGGTGGGTATAAAACACGCAAGGGGTGAGCAGACCTTTGACAAAACAACACTGGCCCAAAGAGTCCAGAATGACTTCAGCATGCATCTGTGGGGGCTCAACAGGCACAAAAGTGTGGATACTTTATGCCAGCACAACCTGGCGTAGGCAACAGAATCTTGTATCCAGCAACATGCTTACATTTTCCAGAAAAGGCTGCCTTGCCACTGCAAAGGGAGATATCGTTATCAAAAATGATTCCACTCTGGCATCGTTCATTAGGCCCACAATAATTGCCTCCTTCATTTTGGGCCTCTGAAAATGCTTCAGAAGTCCAAGCATGCAAACACACACACACACATATATACTGAAGAGGGCTAGGAGTCTGATTTCCAATAATTTTTGGCTAAGAGCCTTTCCTAATTTCTCACACAAAAATATGAACACTAAGAAAAGCCACCCAAATTTTGAATTTTCAGAATCTGAGAGCTTTTACATCTACCTACAAGATGAACAGAACTGGATTGAAAAATGCATTTGAGACCCACCAATGCCAAATCCTTGCAACAGAGCAAGTGGCCCAGCTGGAAGTAGAGAAATTCCCACACCATTTGTCTTTGGGTACAGAACCTCAGAACTCTACCAGCAAGAAAGCGGAGGCCCTGCCTCGTGCTCCTGGACAGGCATCCTGCTTTAGAAGTGCACGATCACTCAGGCAGCTTCTCCTATGCAAGTCAGAGACGGATGCTGGCCACAAAAACAACTCAAAAGGAGTGTGGATGAACTTGAAGAGTTCCCAGATTTAATAAGTACAAATACAGGATGCCCAGTTAAATCTGAATTTCACATAAACTACACATAGTATTTTAATGTAACTGTGTCCCATACAATAAGTGGGAACAACAGCATGATCTTTTAGTTTGAGTATATCCCACAAGTATTTGTGACATACTTATACTAAAAACTTATCTGCAGTTCTGTTTCACATTCAAACCTAACTGGGCACCCTGTGCTTAACTGGCATCTGGAGGAAGGGAGAAAAGAGAGCAGTGTCACCACAATACATCATAGAGAGACAGATGTTACAAATGGAAGTGTGGAAAGTTGAGGGAAGACCTAGGAAGTCCTTGTAACAATGCTAACCGGATGTACAAATTTACATTTATTGAATCTGTTCAGAACAGCTTAGCCTGAGAAGGATAACACTTCAACCTAATACAGAAAACAGTCACTAACAGTGAAGGCTGCCACTTAGAACCTAAGAACTGGGCTAGACTGTATATTCCCTGATCTATCTCCTAGCTGATTTGTAGCCAGATTCTAACAGTTGATGAATGTCATGAAAGGAAGTCCACATTCTCATCAATTGACCTGATTCTAGACAGAGCTTGTTTCATTAAGAATAAAGAATAAACAAAACAAGGGAAAGTATATCCGAGTAAGTAACTACTAGCCAAAGAACGTTAAGTACTTTTTATATTGCTTGACATACTCCATTTGCACTCCATGAAACAAGAGGCAGATGTCATGCAGATGAACTGACAAGCAAGGTATGCGAGATTGAGAGACTTTGCTGCTGCTGCTGCTGTGCCGTGCTCAGTTGCATTCAACTCTTAGGGACCCTGCAGATGTAGCCTGCCAGGATCCTTTGTCCAGGGGATTTTCCAGGCAAGAATACTGGAGTGGGTTGCCATTTCCTACTTCAGAGGATCTTCCTGACCTAGTGATCAAACCTACATCTGCTACATTGGCAGATGGATTCTTGACTCCTACACCACTTGGAAAACTCAGAAATTTTAAGAATTTATAATTAAGTATAGTAGAAGTATTGAAACTGTTACGGAGTCAATGAGGGACTTAACAATATAAAACATTGTTTCAGAGTTTAAATATGAGATGCTCTCAGAACTCATAAGTCAAAGATGAGATGAAGAATAGCAGGAACGGACAGAGAACCCTGCAAGTTTCAAGAATAACAAAAAAATCTAAATTAAAAAGGGAAAAAAATTTGCTTAACACTTGCCTTCTGCAAATATAAGTGTCAGTAGAGAGTGTGGAGAAATGTGTATAAAATTTGAGCCAAAATTGGTCCCCCAGTGTCCACATTTACCTAAATTATTATTCTTGTGTTCTCATATGTGAAAGATTGGAAAACATATCATATGTACATGTTTTTTGAAAGTAAATTTGAGAAATTTAACATGTGTTTAAGAAATTAAGTATTTAAAACTAGGTAAGTCTTTGGAGAAGGTGCCACGATGCTTTCTGTGATCATCTGAGGAGCAGGAGCCTTTCCTGCTGGTGAAGCAGTGTTGTTTACAGCAGCAGTTCTCACATGTGGACTTGCATAAAGAATTACTGGGGGAGCATTCAAAACTGCAAGCAATTAAGTCTCATTTCAGATTAATTAAATCAGAAATTCAGAGGAAAGAGGTGTGGAAGTGGGTGTTTAGTGCTTTGAGAGCTCCACATTTGAGTTTTTAAAAAATTTTATTGGAGTATAGCTGCTTTACAACGTTGTGTTGGTTTCTGTTGTACAGAAAAATGAATGAGCTAGAGTTTACATCTGTCTCCTCTTTCTTGGATTTCTTTCCCATTGGGGTCATCACAGAGCACTGAGTAGAGTTCCCTTTGCTATATAGTAGGTTCTCATTAGTTATCTGTTTTACACATGGTATCAATAGGTATATATGTCAATCCCAATATCTCAATTCATCCCACCCTCCCTGCTTGAGATCTGTACATTTGTTCTCTATGTCTTTGTATCTATCTCTGCTTTGCAAGTGAGATCATCTATACCATTTTTCTAGATTCCACATTTGTGTATTAATATATGATATTTGTTTTGCTCTTTCGAACTGACTTCTATTTTTGAGTTTAATGTGTGGCCAGGATTGGGACACATTGTTTAGATACAGAACAAGCGTCAGAGTGGAGGGTCTGGGCTTAAATTCCTTGCCTGTGACTCGTGGAGCGAGTAGTGTTCACAGGCAAATGGCTCCATTATCTAGACTTAGTTTATTAATTTTAAAAGAAGCTTTGATAATAATAGTGGAAATAACAGTAATACCTGTCTCATATATTGGTCATAGCATGGCATTGGGAAATATATGTACATTATATGATTTCTAGTCACAACACAGCATTCTCTTTCTTTTGTGGGAATGGTAGTTGCGTATAAGTGTTTATTTTTTGTATGTTATCATAAAACAGAATTTTGTAGTTTAGTCAGCCTTTCTCCCACAAATCGCTAACTTTTATGAAATTCCAAACACATTTCAGTTCTGCAGAGAGCAGCAGCTCATTTCCCAGCTTGGAAAGGACACCTGAAATTTGGCTCCTCTCATTTATTTGAATGCAAACCAAGCATGCTGCTCCCCTCACTGAATCCTTGCCCAGTCCTTGAGGACTGACACAGCCCTGCTCACTGTTTCACAGGCCTGCCTCCTCCTCAAGGTGCAGCTTACCTTTCATCTCCACAGCTCTTTCCTGAGGACCTAGCTCTCAGTGACCTTCAGTCACACCTGTGTAAACTTAGTCAGATGGCCAACACCAAAATCAGATTGATTATATTCTTTGCAGCCAAAGATGGAGAAGCTCTATACAGTTAGCAAAAACAAGACCAGGAGCTGACTGTGGCTTAGAGCATGAACTCCTTATTGCCAGATTCAGACTTAAATTGAAGAAAGTAGGGAAACCACTAGACCATTCAGGTATGACCTAAATCAAATCCCTTATGATTATACAGTGGAAGTGAGAAACAGATTTAAGGGCCTAGATCTGATAGATAGAGTGCCTGAAGAACTATGGATGGAGGTTCGTGCCATTGTACAGGAGACAGGGATCAAGACCATCCCTATGGAAAAGAAATGTGAAAAAGCAAAATGGCTGTCTGAGGAGGCCTTACAAGTAGCTGTGAAAAGAAGAGAAGCGAAAAGCAAAGGAGAAAAGGAAAGATATAAACATCTGAATGCAGAGTTCCAAAGGGTAGCAAGGAGAGATAAGAAAGCCTTTCTCAGTGATCAGTGCAAAGAAATAGAGGAAAACAATAGAATGGGAAAGAATAGAGATCTCTTCAAGAAAATTGAAGATACCAAAGGAACATTTCATACAAAGATGGGCTCAATAACAGACAGAAATGGTCTGGACCTAACAGAAGCAGAAGATATTAAGAAGAGGTGGCAAGAATACACAAAAGAAATGTACAGAAAAGATCTTCACGACCCAGATAATCACGATGGTGTGATCAGTCACCTAGAGCCAGACATCCTGGAATATGAAGTCAAGTGAGCCTTAGGAAACATCACTATGAACAAAGTTAGTGGAGGTGATAGAATTCCAGTTGAGCTATTTCAAATTCTGGGAGATGATGCTGTGAAAGTGCTACACTCAATATGCCAGCAAATTTGGAAAACTCAGCTGTGGCCATGGGACTGGAAAAGGTCAGTTTTCATTCCAATCCCAAAGAAAGGCAATGCCAAAGAATGCTCCAACTATGGCACAATTGCACTCATCTCACATGCTAGTAAAGTAATGCACAAAATTCTCCAAGCCAGGCTTCAGCAATACATGAACCATGAACTTCCAGATGTGCGAGCTAGTTTTGGAAAAGGCAGAGGAACCAGAGATCAAATTGCCAACATCCACTAGGTCATCAAAAAAGCAAGAGAGTTTCAGAAAAACATCTATTTCTGCTTTATTGACTATAAAAAAGTCTTTGACTGCGTAGATCACAATAAAGTGGAAAATTCTTCAAGAGATGGGAATACCAGACCAC
Source organism: Madoqua kirkii (assembly GCA_006408675.1). Taxonomy (NCBI): domain Eukaryota; kingdom Metazoa; phylum Chordata; class Mammalia; order Artiodactyla; family Bovidae; genus Madoqua; species Madoqua kirkii. The sequence continues at coordinate 47,558 of SJYC01041045.1, forward strand.
CTGACCTGCCTCTTGAGAAACCTGTATGCAGGTCAGGAAGCAACAGTTAGAACTGGACATGGAACAACAGACTGTTTCCAAATAGGAAAAGGAGTACATCAAGGCTGTATATTGTCACCCTGCTTATGTAACTTATATGCAGAGTACACCATGAGGAATGCTAGGCTGGATGAAGCACAGTCTGGAATCAGATTTCCAGGAGAAATATCAATAACCTCATATATGCAGATAATACCATGCTTCTGGCAGAAAGTGAAGAATTAAAGAGCTTTTCAATGAAAGTGAGAGAGGAGAGTGAAAAAGTTGGCTTAAAGCTCAATATTCAGAAAACTAAGACCATAGCTCTTTTCCCATCACTTCATGGCAATAGATGGGGAAACAGTGGAAACAGTGTCATACTTTCTTTTTCTGGGCTCCAAAATCACTGCAGATGGTGATCGCAGCCATGAAATTGAAAGACGCTTACTCCTTGGAAGGAAAGTTATGACCAACCTAGACACCATATTAAAAAGCAGTGATGATACTTTGCCAACAAAGGTCCATCTAGTCAAGGCTATGGTTTTTCCAGTGGTCATATATGAATGTGAGAGTTTGACTCTAAAGAAATCTGAGTGCCGAAGAATTGATGCTTTTGAACTGTAGTGTTAGAGAAGGCTTTTGAGAATTCCTAGGACTGCAAGGAGAGAAGGCAATGGCACCCCACTCCAGTACTCTTGCCCGGACAATTCCACGGGTGGAGGAGCCTGGTAGGCTGCAGTCCATGGGGTTGCTAAGAGTCGGGCACAACTGAACAACTTCACTTTTACTTTTCACTTTCATACATTGAGAAGGAAATGGAAACCAACTCCAGTGTTCTTGCCTGGAGAATCCCAGGGACAGAGCAGCCTAGTGGGCTGCCGTCTATGGGGTCGCACAGAGTCGGACACGACTGAAGCAACTTAGCAGCATCAGGAGCAGCAGGACTGCAAGGAGATACATCCAGTCCATCCTAAAGGAGACCAGTCCTGGGTGTTCGAAGCTGAAGCTCCAATACTTTGGCCACATGATTTGAAGAGCTGACTCATTTGAAAAGACCCTGATTCTGGGAAGGATTGAATCCAGGAGGAGAAGGGGATGACAGAGGATGAGGTGGTTGGATGGCATCACTGACTCAATGGACATGAGTTTGAGTAAACTCTGGTAGTTGGTGATGGACAAGGAAGCCTGGTGTGTTGAGGTCCATGGGATGGCAAAGAGTTGGACATGGCTGAGTGACTGAACTGAACTGAAACTTGGTCATATTTTCCAACACCTATCTTACAAAATTTAGTACGCTACTATTTATTATTCTGCATGTATTTGCCCTAAGTAAAATTTAATTTCCTGTGAGGGTTGTAGGAAGAAGACAGAGTGATGTGGAAAGAATCCTTAATAATTTTTAAAATGCTCATGATATGATATTGAAGTAAAAAGAAGTTGGACATTAAATTGAATATACAGTGTTGACTCAATTATGGAAAATTGCATAAAGCCAAGACTGGAAAAATAAGATGTTGGCAGTGGTTATCTCTTAGTGGTCAGATTATAAGGAAGTTGTATATATTTTCTTCATATTTTTCTCTGTTTCCCCAAGGTGTATTTATTAATCCTATGATATGTCAAAATGTTTTATAAAGAAAAAGAACCACAACACAAAATGGCAAATTAACAGAATCAAACTTTTCAGAAAACATGTGTTATAAAACTAGAAGAATAGTGTATCAAGGAAAGAACAAGGTGATGAAGGAGTAGGTGGATGTGGAGTCCATCTCTCTTCATGGATATATCAGGAATATACCTTCAGACACAGAACGGCATGCGGAACACCAGCTAAGAACAGACAGGAATACCTGCCAGGTGGAAAAGAATATATATAACCATACAAAACCTGGTAGGATGAAAGAACTAGGGGAAAAAACAGGAGTGTTAGTAGGACTGGATCTGCCTTCAGCAGGTCGGGGAACTGAAGCAGGGGTCCAATCCCGACAGCAGGGCACTTGTCTGAGTCAGAGGAGAAACATTTAAGGCTGAGAGTGAAACAGCTGATCTCTGGCAGCCTAAATGGAATGAGAATCAGACAGTCCTTGCCACAGCCATACCAACCCCCAGACAGGGATGCAGGCCCCCTGAAGGGGCAGCAGCAGGGAGCTGGAGTTCAGGGATTGTGGAGCAATCCCAGGGCGTGGGCTGCTGTTGACTGTGGAGAGACGGATCCAGGGGATGTGAGGGAGGAGATTTTGGTGAGAAATTCTTGTGGAGGAAAGCCGGGCAACCATGGAAGCAAGGGAATACTGCTGAGTCAAGCGTAGTGGGTGGAGCCATCACCATAGCCTCTCTCCCCACACATCAGTATTGGCAGCTGAACAATAGAGAGACTGGCCCATCAAATACCTGACGTGCGGATCTACAGAGTAGGACTCCAGCGGGAGGGGGGCGGGGGGGCTCTATGTGTCTAAATGGGCAGAGCTACAGAGAAAGATTTGCCAAAGAGGCCTTCTGATCACCAGCTACCAAAGGCTTGAAAAATGACTCTGATAGGGCCATGACTCCTGCAGCAGAGACAGTCCGTGTCCCTGCACACCTGGCACGCCAGGGACTCTGCAAGCCAAGCAGCTGCACCACCTTCACACTCAACCCTCACTGGGGTCGAGCTGCCACAGGCAAAGTCTTGTGTCTATGTGTGCAGGGTTCCTTTGGTTATGTCCAGCTCTTTGCGACCCTGTAGACTGTGGCCTGCCAAGCTTCTCTGTCAGGGGAGGTTCTCCAGGCAAGAATACTGGAGCATACTGGGCAATAATGGTTGTCATACCCATCTAGAGCACTATATTTCCTGCTGCCCTAGCTGCCAACTCCCCTGAGTACCTGGTGCTGGAGAACCCCTGTGACTCAAGCAGCTGCACCACCTCCACACCTGGCCCTCACTGGGGCAAACCCAAGTCCTCCAGGGCAGGAATTGCTCCTAGAGCAAACCCCAGTGGGCGACCCATATGCATAGGTGGAAATAAAACCACAGTTGTCACCCAGGGGCAGTGTGGCTAAGGAAGAAGACCCAAAAATTTCTCACCAGCTGTACAAGCTGCAGATTAAATCCACACAATCAACTAGGCAGATTCTGTGTCTATGAAATATATAAAAGGGCATTTAAAAGGACATTGTGAGCTCCCACAAAAGAAAACGCACTAGTTCTGATCACTGTGGACATTAGAGGCAAGAACACACAAGAGTAGGACCAGATTAGAATCTGAGCTGACCTCACATCAGCACAGGTCCAGAGATCAGCACAGTGTTGGAGGGCATCCTAGGGAGATGAGGTGGACTGTGATTCCCAACAAGAGAAAGGACTCTTAACAGCAGTGACTCAAGAAAAACATTTATTATGCTTATGTTTTGACTTGTTAAGTAGATTCTTTGGATTTTCCTTTTTCTTCTTTTACTCCTCTCTGCTGTAGTTGTCAACTTTATTGGCACTATGAAATCTAATTAAGCTTTTGAGCTTTTTTCTCAGTCACATTTTTTATTGTTGTTATAAACCTCTGCCTCTAGTTGGACTTTTGCAGTTCTGTGGAGATCTTTTATTTTTTCTCTATTTTTTTAACTTTGATTTTTAATTTTCCAACCTATTGTTATTTTTTCTACATTTATTCCTTTGTCTGCTTTTCCTACTGCTCTTTCCCCTTGCAGTTAATCTTTAATGTATATAAATCTTCTTTATATAACTCTATTTAACTTTGCATATCTATTCTTTCATTCATTCCTCTGCTCTCAACGTATTTGTTAGTTTTATTTTCATTGCTTTATTCCCCATTGGCACAATTGCTTTAGTTTTATTTTCCAGTTTGTGCTTTAGTTAGCTTTGTTCTTAACTGGTAAATATAATTTTTGGGTTCCTTTGTTCTCTGGGTCAATCTACTGTACTTTACTTTCATTGGACTGTTTTGATTTTGCTTATGGGTGTATATGTATATGTATATATTCAGTCAGCCTTTTTATTTTTACTATAAAATTCTGCCTCTGTATTGGGCTTTTGGAGTTCTGTGGAGTCTCCCCCCCTTTTTCTTTCTTCCTTTATTTTTCTTTTCTCTTTTTTATAGTTTTAATTTTTTAAAACCTATTATATATTTTTCTACATTTATTCCTTTGTTTGCCTTTCTTACTGTTCTTTTCCCCTTGCAGTTAACCTTTAATGTATATAAATCTTCCTCATCTACCTCTGTTTAACTTTGCATATCTATTCTTTCTTTCCTTTTCGCTCAACATATTTGTTAGTTTGTTTTCATTGCTTTATTCCCCATGTGGCATCTTACTTTAGTTTTGTTTTCCAGTTTGTGCTTAAGTTAGTTTTGTTCCTAAATGGTAAATATATATATTTTTTATTTCCTTTGTTTACCAGGTCAATCTACTGTACTTTATTTTTATTGGACTGTTTTGACTTTGCTTATAGGTATGTATATGTGTGTGTATGTATATTCCATTATTTTAATTATTATTTGCCTGATTTTGTAACTGCCATTTGTCTGGGGTTCATCTTTGTTTTCTCGTTTTGGGGTATTTAACTCTCACTTAAATACCATAAAAAAACCATTTGTGGACTCTTCATTCCTGACCAGGGATCAAGCCCTGAGCCTTTGGAGTGGGAGCACTGACTCCAAGACCCTAGACTACCAGAGAACTAAATCTGGGGAGGATCAAATAGTGAGAACTCACACAGGGGAAACCACTTGTCTACAAGGCCTGGCATCACCCAACCACCAGTAGCACCCTGTGCAGGATGCCTCATTTAAACAACAAACAAAATGAAAATACAAATCCAGTCATCAACAGACAGGATTACCACCTCAATCAGCCTTGCAAGTGAGATGAAATACAAGCAAACAAACAAACAAAAACTCAGCACAAATCTCACTCTATATGAAGCTTACACACCACTAGAACAACCTTAAGAGGGCAGAAACCAAAAGGAAGAAAGAATTCAACCTTGAAGCCTGAGAAAAGGAGACCTCAAACACAAGTTAAAAAATAATAATAATGAAAAGGCAGATAAATACTACAAAAATGAAGAAACAAACTAGAAACATAGAAGTCCAAATAAATGAGGAGGAATAGGCAAATGACCTGAAAAAAATTCAGAATAATGATAGTAAAAATGATCAAAAACCTTGAAAACAAAATGGAGAAACTGCAAGAATCAATTCACAAACATCAAGAAGAATTAAAGAATAAACATACAGAGAAAAAGGAAGAAAGAATTCAACCTTGAAGCCTGAGAAAAGGAGACCTCAAACACAAGTTAAAAAATAATAATAATGAAAAGGCAGATAAATACTACAAAAATGAAGAAACAAACTAGAAACATAGAAGTCCAAATAAATGAGGAGGAATAGGCAAATGACCTGAAAAAAATTCAGAATAATGATAGTAAAAATGATCAAAAACCTTGAAAACAAAATGGAGAAACTGCAAGAATCAATTCACAAACATCAAGAAGAATTAAAGAATAAACATACAGAGACAACACAATTACTGAAATCAAAAATACTCTAGAAGGAATCAAAATATCTTAAGCAC
>SJYC01041047.1:0-25088 GCA_006408675.1 Madoqua kirkii
CCATCTCATCAATGTTACGGTTTTTCCAGTGGTCATGTATTGATGTGAGAGTTGGACTGTGAAGAAAGCTGAGTGCCGAAGAATTGATGCTTTTGAACTGTGGTGTTGGAGAAGACTCTTGAGAGTCCCTTGGACTGCAAGGAGATCCAACCAGTTCATTCTGAAGGAGATCAACCCTGGGATTTCTTTGGAAGGAATGATGCTAAAGCTGAAACTCCAGTACTTTGACCACCTCATGTGAAGGGTTGACTCATTGGAAAAGACCTTGATGCTGGGAGGGATTGGAGGCAGGAGGAGAAGGGGACGACCGAGGATGAGATGGCTGGATGACATCCCCGACTCGATGGACATGAGTCTGAGTGAACTCCGGGAGTTGGTGATGGACAGGGAGGCCTGGTGTGCTGCGATTCATGGGGTCAAAAAGAGTCAGACACGCCTGAGCAACTGAACTGAACTGAACTGAAATGTGTACAATTGTTGCAAAAGGAAATCTTCCAAACCTCTAAGATTCTACCGTCTTCCAACAGTTTGGAAACCTTAGTTGAACAGCTAGCTGATGAATTATCTGCGCAAGACCGTCGAAGATGGCTTCAAAGCATTACACACAGTATTGGATCTGGAACTATAATGCTGATAATTATCCTGGTGATTGTATTTGTAATACACTGATGCTTTTCAACTGAAATTGTTCAAACGAAACAAACTCATATGGTCAGGGCCTTTTCCACAAAAGTATCTACTGTCATCACCAATTATGAAAAAATAAAAAAGAAGGAACTGTCAGGGTACATTCCGCCTCAAAGGATCCAATATGTTCTTTTCTTCTTTGGGGTTTTTCAAGGACTCTGTTCCTTATCAGTTCCTGGAAAACAGGAAGGAGCAGAGCTGCACGCAGTCCTCAGGACTGAGGTCATCAGAAAGGGCATCTGCCTGGACTCCTTTCTGTGACTCCCTTCAGTGACCTTTAACTTGAAGGTCATCTATTCAGTCATGGCCCTCTTAGTCAGGATATGGAAAGCTTTCTCAGCCCTTTCAAGGTTGTTATTTGCTTGGCTTTGTTTTTCCTCAATTTTTTTTTTTTTTACTGCCTACAGCTGCCTTGTAGGAAGATATAGAAACATGTGTTTTTGCAAATAAAGCACCCTTGTCTGACTCGAGACTTGGGTCCACTGCTTCCTTCTTCTCGTCGACTCCAGTCCCCAGTCTACAAAGACCGTGAAAGCTCTGTCTTCAATTTCCACAAATAAGAATGACTCTTCTTTAATCATACGTACAACAGTAATTTCTATCCAATGGAGAACATGACCCTTTTCCTATGCATTGTTCCTAGCCCACCATCAGTCCCTGGTAACTCTGCCTCTCCTCCTACGAAAAGCCCAGGCCTTTTAACATCTCGCCTACTCTGTTCAAGGTCAGCTGATAGAACATTATGTTTTGTAACAGGCTGGACTACGTACGGAAGGCCTTCCTGATCCTACTGACCATGATGAGTCATGTACTGGTTGTAGTTTATTTTCCACCTTCCCTGTTGCTAATTCACACACACTACTGAATGTCGTAATTTAGGCTGTGTGTTTTTCCAGGAAACACGGATGTAATGAATCGTACCTCATGAAGTCAGCCCCTTCATCTCACGGATTCCTTCCCAGAGACCATCATGAAACGCATGTAGCAAATGCGTTTGATCAATGTATTACCAAAACCAAGCTCTTAGAGCTCATCACACAACACGCCAGTAAACTGAGAGACTATTTGTTGAGCAAGGAATAGTGACTTTATTCAGAAAGCCAGGAGACCAAAAAGATGGTGGACTACTGTCCCAAAGAATCCTCTCTGCTGAGTTAGAATTCGGGTTTCTTTTACACTTAAAGATCTCTATAGCTTCTCTTCACATATGGACTTACTGCAGTTGCTGAGTATCTGAACTAAAGTCATCAGAGAATACATATCGTGAAAAGGGTAAAGGATTTGCCACAACCACTGAGTCTGGGAAAGTATGGCTCCACTATGCTCCTGTCTTGTGACTTCTGGGTAAGATCCCTGCCACACACATTACATTGCTGTGTGTTCTTTTCCAGGATAAATACTCTGAGACTACTGGCGAGATGTGAGCTGTGAGGATGGTGTTTTTTTTTTCTTTTTCCACAGTTGTGAAATTGGTGAGGAATCTTTCTAGAATGAATTCATGTTCTAGAGACATGACTAATAAATACATATATATCTGGCTTCCATCCAGCATGAATTTTCTCATGAAATTCTACCATATACCACATTCACGTGAGTTTCTCTCATGTATGGATTTTCTGATGTTTAGTGAGTGCTGAGACCTGAGTAAAGGATTTTCCACACTCGAAACATTTGAAAGGTTTCTCTATATGTATTCTCCGATGACTTGTAAGGTGTGAATTTCGACTGAAGGACTTGCCACACTCATTACACCTGAAAGGTCTCTCTCCAGTATGAATTCTCCAGTGAAGTCGAAGATGTGGTTTTTGACCGAAGACTTTTCCACACTCATCACATTTGTAAGGCTTCTCTCCAGTATGAACTGTCTGATGACTTAAAAGGATGGACTTTACACGAAAGGCCTTGCCACACTCGTCACATTTGTAAGGTTTCTCTCCAGTATGAAATCTCTTGTGACTTATGAACTGTGAAGGCTGACTAAAGTGCTTGCCACACTCATCACATTTGTAAGGTTTCTCTCCAGTATGAACCCTCTGATGACCAGCAAGGTGTGAATTTCGGATGAAGACTTTGTCACATATATCACATTTGAATAGTTTCTTTCCTGTATGAATTTTCTGATGTCTCCTGAGGTTTGAGCTGTCAGTAAAGGTTTTGCCACACTCATTACATTCGTAACTTCTCTTTCTTGCATGGATATTCTGATGACTTATAAGCAATGAATTCTGACCAAAGATTTTACCACATATATCACATTTATGTAAGTTTGCTCCTGAGTGGATTATCTGATGTCTAGCAAGGGTGGGGCTATCATTAAAGGTTTTGCCACACTCATTACATTTGTAACATTTCACTTCAGAATGAGTTTTCAAATGACGTGCAAGCTGTGAACTTTGATCAAACAATTTGTCACATACTTCACATTTATGTGATTTCTCTCTTATATGGATGGCCTGATGTTTAATGAGGTATGAGCCCTTACGATAGGCTTTCCCACACTCGTTACATTTGTAAGGTTTTTCCCTCTGTGCATTCAGGTCTTGTGTTATTATTGAAGGATTCATAAAATCATTCCCATATATATTAGAAACACTGGTTTGGGCACAAGGAGGAATTCTCTGAAGTGGTGAAAATGAGAAACTGTTGTTGACAGATCTCTTAACTTCATAACATTCAGAAATTATCCCTCCAGTTTGAAATATCTGAAGTTTATCCTGAAAGTTAAATCCAAGCCTGTTTTCAAAGGGCTTGATTCCTGCATCCTTTCCATCTTCCAAATCTCTTCCATCAGGCACGTTTCCATTAAGGCTTACAGGTGTTCCTTTGTAATTTCTTTTGTCATCTCTCCCCTGACACTCAAGGCCACACATATTTTCCTGACTTTCCCAAAGATTAAAGTGTTCGGTTTCACAGCTTTCAGGGCTTCCCAGCATCAAGGTTTGGAATGTTTCTCGTTTATCACTGCTCGCTTTGGGTTGTAAATGCTTGATCACATGTGTAGGAGGGATATCTACAAGATAAAAAGAACCACAGGTATCCTGCTCACAATAAATCAAAAATTAAGCTTTCATGTTGAATATAGATTACACCAAAAGTAACACTTACACCAAGTTATGAAACACCACAATGTTGACCATAAGGTTTTAGAAACACGAAAGGAACAGAATTTTTAGCTTAAGAAAGCGTGGTAGCATAAATTCACCGTTAAGGTAGCCTAGTTTTAAAAATCATATGCCAAACACACTCACATTGGACAATCTTAGGCCAACTCTCAGCAAAAGGGTATCTTTCTACCAGGACCCCTGCTGCTGCTAAGTCACTTCAGTTGTGTCCGACTCTGTGCAAACCATAGATGGCAGACCACCAGGCTCCCCCATCCCTGGGATTCTCCAGGCAAGAACACTGGAGTGGGTTGCCATTGCCTTCTCCAACGCATGAAAGTGAAAAGTGAAAGTGAAGTCGCTCAGTCGTGTTTGATTCTTTGCGACCCCATGAACTACAGCCTACCAGGCTCTTCCATCCATGGGATTCTCCAGGCAAGAACACTGGTGTGGGGTGCCATTGCCTTCTCTGACCGGGACCCCTAGGAACGTATCAAACAACAGTTGTCTCAAATTGAAAAGAAAAATATTACACTATCATTGTATTCTGCATACTTACTGTACATAAATAAATTCTAAACAACATATTATATATTATAACAGTAAATAATCCAAAGCCAAGCTTACCCAATTAATAATTAACTATTCATAACTGGTTGTTTACAATTGAAAACAGATGAGAAAATGAAGACTATGACTAAAACAAGTTTTTGGAAACAACAGTTTTTCTAAATCTGCTCTGGAATCACGTACCCAAAAAGAAAAGGCATTTTCCAATGTTAACAAGTAGCACGTGTCAGCTGTAATACACGCTAAAAGACCATGATCTGTAAATGACATAAATTAAGATGCAAAACAGTCACCAGTTTTCTAACAGCCAATAATCAAAGCAATCCCTACCTATGTTGTTGTCGTTCAGTCGCTCAGTCGTGTCTGACTCTTTGCAACCCTGTGGCCTACAGCCCACTGGACTCCTGTCCACGGGATTTCCCAGGCAAGAATAACGGAGTGGGTTGCCATTTCCTTCTCCAAGGGATCTTCCTGACTCAGGGCTCAAACCTGCAATTTCTGCATTTGCAGGGAATTCTTTACTACTGAGCCACCAAGGAAGGCTTCTCTCTAGCCATGCACTGTTCTTAATTACCTGGTTTAATGATACCAAACTATAATAAATAAAAAGTGAGTGGCTTTTGTATTTACTGACTAGGGTCAGACACAATCTTGCTGAAAAACGTTGCAAGTGTAAAGCATACAAGATATAACGTAGTTGAGGTTTGACAGAAAACAAAAATTCTGTAAAGCAATTATCCTTCCATTAAAAAATTAATGAAATTTAAAAAGATATAATGTAGATTGTTAAGGGACCAGACCTGAGCCATGACAGGCTCAACAAGCTAAGCCTAAGATGCAGATTCTTTTAAAACCTGAGTCATGATTCGGGGAAACCACACCCTGGGAAAGTCTTGCTCTCGCCAAACACGAGCCAATCAGAATTGGGATCTGATTCAAACTGGAGCCAATGAGATTTTGTGATTTGTGTGATTTGACCAATGAGATTTTGTGATTTGAAAAAGCCCGCAGTGCGCGTGTGAACTAACCAGTCGCTGTTTGCCAACTCTTCTGTTGCAACATTTGAACTGGGCTAAATACTTATAGCAGTATAAATCCTGCTGGAATCCAGAGCTTGGGGCTCTCGTCAAGAATCCACTGCGCTGGATGAGACGGGAGCCCTCGCTCGAGCTAGCAATAAAACCCCTTTTTGCTTTTGCATTGCCATGGACGTCTTATTCTCTCGGTTCTGGGATCTGGACATAACATAGATAAAGTCATATCGTAAAGAACATGACAGAATATAGATATTACCTTTTTTAAACAAAAGTAAATTCTGAGTATTGACTATAAACCGTGCATGACTATAAGCCAACTGGCAGCACTGATTTGCTTTAAAAGGTCTGAGGTGAAATAAGATGTTTTCCTCTAATCAGAGCAGGAGACACATCCAATTGGCGCACAAAGTGGTAAGAGAAGCAGAATGTGAATCAACCTACAGACTAGGAAAACTTATTTGTCAACATGACCACCCACCGAATGAAGAGATTAGAAAATATTAAAAAAAAATACAAGGAAGTTGGAAAGCAAGTATCAAGGAAGATACAAGACAGACATAGTCTGTTTAACTATTATTCAACGATCCCATCTTGGAATGGGTTGTGAGTCATCATGGATGCACGGAGAGATTTAGGTCACGTCCTGAGAAACGTGTGCCATAAATGACCAGAGATTATGTTTACAGTGAGATATGTAGAGGGTGGAGGGACGTGCTAGGTAAGAACAATGTTTCCGTCCACATCAAGGTACTGTGTGAAGACTGGTCGGGACTCAGAGAGGGTCTGCGTGGAGCATAGGGTACACAGGGTTATGTCAGATATCAGCTTGTGACTGCATGTCTTTGTGAAAATAACTGAGAGCGCAAACTAATCTACTGACCTTAAAGGAAAAGAACCGGTCCAGCAAGTTTCTGGGCCTTATACTACGGGTATGGGACAGAAACAAGAGAGATGTGAAAAGTGCCTGTGATGTATGGAGAAAGCAGGATAATACCTGTTATACTATTTACAATGTAATGTATCCAACTGCGATTTTGGAAGTTACAATGGAATGCTTATATTCAAGAAAAACATACACATGATTCCAGGATATTGTGTAAGAATCTCATTAGCAGAAATCAGAAGGAAAATCCAGGAAAAGGCTATCTAAACCTGGGTTCCCCTGCCAAGTACGATTAACCTTTCTATTGGACATTTACTTCTTCCACACATGGTCATCTCAAGATCAAGGAGTATCAAAGAAAAGGAGGGGTTGACGCTGACTCTGGAAGACCTTCCCACTTACAAAAGCCTTTCTGAGGCATCCAACTCCTTTTTCTAGAAAAAGGCTTTATTCTCCTAGACCTTCCCTGAGTTCCAAAGAGCAGATTCAAACAGTTACTATACATAAAGGATACACCACATTCACAGTTGAAGACTAAAAATCATACGATGATCACTAGATGCAGAAAAGGTTCTGACAAAATTCAAGTGCCATTCATGATGAAAACCCTTCAGAAAGTCAGCACAGATGGACCCTACCTCAGCATAATTAAGACCGTATATGTCAACACACAGCTAACATCATACTCAACAGGGAAAACCTGAAAACCCTCCCCTTAACAACATGAATAAGACAAGAATGTTCACTATTGCCACGTTTACTGAACACATTTTTGGAAGTCCTAGCGAGAACAATCAGAAAAGAAAAAGAAATAAAAGAAATTCAGGTACAAAAGAATAAAAAAGAAGCTACACTGTCACTATGACGCTACACACAGAAAACCCCTAAGATGCCACCACGTGACTGCTAGACCTCATCAATAAACAGAGTAAACTCGCTGGATACAAAATATATAGAAAACTGCTGCATTTCTATCCACTAATAATGATATGTTAGAAAGTGAAATGAATGAAACAATCGCATTCACCAGCTCAGAGAGAAGAACAAAATTCTAAGGAATAAAGCTACCTAAAATGTCAGAAGAACTGTACCCGTAAAACTGTAAGATGCTGATGACGGATAGCAAAGATGACGCAAACAGATGGAAACATGTACCGTGTTCTTGGACTGAAAGAAGTAACACCGTCCAAAGGACCATACTACCCAGAGCAATCTCCATATTCAGTGCAGCCCTTTATCAAAGTGACAACGACATAGTTCATAAAACAAAGAAAGGAAAACTTAATTTGTACCAAACACAGAAGACTCTGATATCTAAAATGATCATGAGAAGGAAGAACAGAGCTGGAGGACTTATGTTCCCTCAGTTTGGACTATACTACAAACTCGCAGGCATCAAAGGTGAACGTGAAGGCGCTCAGTCGTATCCGACTCTTTGTGACCCCATGGACTGCAGCCTACCAGGTTCCTCTTTCCAGGCAAGAGTACTGGAGTGGGGTGCCACTTCCTTCTCCAGGAGATCTTCCTGACCCAGGGCCTGCACCTGGGTCTCCTGCACGGTAGGCAGGCGCTTTACCATCTCAGCCAGCAGGGAAGTGGTACGAAAATGGTTCAAAACAGAAACCCAGATCAGTAGAACAGGATAGAAAACCCAGAAATAAACCAGTCCACTTAAGAGTCAATTATTCTATAACAAAGGGGGAAAGAATACAGAATGAAGAATCTCCTTAATAAGTGATGCTGGGATACATGGATAGTTACACCAGAAAGAATGAAACTAGAACATTCTCTCACACCACACCCAAAAATAAACTCAAAATGTGTTGAACATCTAAATGCGAGACCAGAGTCTGTAAAACTCATAGTGGAAAACCAATGCAAAACACTGACATAAATGTCAGCAGAATTTTTTTGGATCTATCTCTTAACAGTCATGGTAATAAAAGCAAAATCAAACAAATGAGACCTAATTAAATTTAAGACCTGTTTGCAAAATAAAGGAAACCAAAAAGAGAACAAAAACACAACTTTTGGACTCGGAGACTATATATGCAAATGATGCTACCTGTAAGGGATTTATTTCCAAAATATACAAGCAGCTCATACAGCTTAATATCAACACAAACAAACAACCCAATCAAAAAATGAGCGGAAGATCAAAACAGATGTTTCTCCAAAGGAGACAAATAGATGGCCAACAGGCACCTGAAAAGAGAGAAGCACAAATCAAAACCACAAAAATGTATCACCTCACACTGGTCAGAATGAGCACCATCAAGCAGTCTCCAAACAATGAGTGCTTGAGAGGGTGTGGAGAAAGGAGAACCCGCCTCCACTGTTGGAAGGAACATAAACTGGTACTGCCACTCTGGAGAATAGCATGGAGCTTCCATAAAGAACTAAAAATAGAGCTATCACAGGACCCAGCAATGCCAGTCCTGGGCATATATCCAGAAAGGATGAAAACTCATTCAAAATGATACCTGCACCCCAATGTTTTAGCAGTGCTATTTATACCAGCCAAAACACCGCAGCAACCTAAATGTTCACCGACAGACAAAGGGATACCGAATATGTGGTACATACATACAAGGGAATATTGTGAAGTCAAAGTAGCTCAGCCGTGTCCAACTCTTTAAGACCCCACGGCCTGCAGCTGCCGGACTCCCTGGTCTGTGAAATTCTGCAGGCAAGAACACTGGAGTGGGCTGCCACCTCCACAGCACAAAACACAAGGAAGTAATGCCTTTTGCAGCAATACAGACAGACTTGGGGATTATTCTAAGTGAAATCAGACAGAGAAAGACAAGTATCGGAGGATATTCTATGTTGAACTGAAATAAATGATACAAATGAACTTATTCACAAAATAAACTCCCCAGCATAAAACAGAAACTTATGGTTACCAAAGGGGATAGCATAGGATGGTGATGGAGGCAGGAAGGGAGAGATAAATTAGGAGTCTGTGTATTTACAAACTAATGTCGATACAAAGCAGATAAACAACAAGAACCTACAATATAGCTCAGGGAACTATACTGAGTATCTTGTAAACTGCTGTACACCTGAAACACAACACTGTAAATTAACTATACTTAAAAAGTGGAGAAGGAAGTGGCAACCCACTGCAGCATTCTTGCCTGGAGAGTCCCAGGGACAGAGGAGCCTGGTGGGCTGCTGTCTATGGGGTCGCACAGAGTTGGACACGGCTGAAGCGACTTGGCGTGCATGCACTGGAGAAGGAAACGGCAACCCACTCCAGAGTTCTTCCCCAGAGAATCCCAGGGACAGAGGAGCCTGGTGGGCTGCCGTCTGTGGGGTCGCACAGAGTCAGACATGACTGAAGCGACTTAGCAGCAGCAGCACCACCACCATACCTAAAAAGAATGGTTAAAACAAAAACAAAAACACCTCTTGCAGAGATGTTCTAAAGATGTTTCACAACGGTGTAAAAACTGCTAAATGGGGGAAGCAGTCTATGAAATAAGACATGCTGACAAAATTGAATACCCACCAGCAAAAAATTTACTTGGAACATTATCTTCCACTGCAGACAAAAACGAACTCAAAAGGGTTCAAAGACCTAAACCTAAGCCCCAAATGTATAAAGCTCCTAGAAGTCAACATGCAGGAAATGTTTCTGGAAATTGGACCCACAAATGATTTACCAGATATCACACCAAAAGCACAGGCCACAAAATAAAACCAGATATTAATAAACTGAACGATATCAAAATTATAAACTACTGTGCATTAAAGTGCAGTGAGTTTGAAAAGAATCAACAGTGAAAGAGAAAATATGTGGAAATCATACATCTGATAATAAAATGAGTACAAAGAACATATATAAAAATTTTAAGAGGGACTGATCACCAGTTCCACCATAGGGACGATTCCCCAATCAACCATCCAATGCGTTGCAAATACAAAACAGAAACACTAAGAGTAATACAGAAATTTGAACTCAGTGATAAAATTTAAAAAAATGCCTTCAATGCACAGAACAACACTGCAGCCAACAGCCTCATAGATATGAGAATGGGAACTTGGACAAAGTTGACCTGGGATAGATTCCCATAGCATCTACAGAGGCTAAAATACCCGGTCCTTGATACACATGAACAACACTGTCATGGTGCCCTGGACAGAGCTTCCAAAGCCAGAAAATAACCTGGAAAGATGTATCAGGCTCTCGTGATACTTTCTCTCTCATCACCCTAGAACATACTGACCACTCTACTGGAGAGCTTCAAGTGGAGACTTTGTACAGAGCAAGAAAATAACATTAGGAATAGTCTCTCCATCAGTTTTCTGTTGCCTACTAAATCCACTCCACAGAGACTCAGCAGAGGCTGCCAATTAAACATAGGTGGATTATCACAGCGAGGAAACCAGATAAGATTTCAGACCCTCGGGAATATATTTCAAAGACACTGAAGGGGTAAAATGATACAAAGTAAGGAGACTGTAACCTCGGGAACAGCTGACATTCCCAGACTGGGTAGAGTGCCACAAGAGTAAAAATAATACACGTGAAGGTCAGACATGACAGGATGTGGAGATGGGACCTTCGCTCGACCTACAGATGGCAAGCCAAGAGCCCACGGGATTCACATACGCTCCCCTCGTAGGATCTACGACCAAAAAGACGATCTCTCTACACCCTCTCTTTACATTTTCCTAAGTAACAACCACGGAGGATCCAATCCACCAGCTTGTCCCACTCCTAAACAGAAAAAGACAGCCCTTTTGAGACACTCATTTTTCTTTACACATTCTATCTTTAGCTATTTTCACATCACTCCCCATTGTCCAGAGATTTTCTCATGCTCCCATGTGGAGATAATATTCAGATCTGAGGCAGAAATTCTGGGACTCCCCTGGTGATCCAGGGGTTAACACTCTGCATTTCCAATGCAGGGGGTGCAGGTCTGACCCTCAGGCAGGGGCATGAAACAGACACAGCATCTGAAGAGGGTCAGTTAACCTCGTGAAGCTGTGCCATGCCCGAGTCAGCAGAACTCTCAGATGAAGGCCAGCAGGGCCTCCCGAGGGGCACAGAGGGAAAATGCAGATACCCAGGGGCGGCTCTGGAAGGAAGGCATCCTCACCCACGGACAGCAGGTGCCTACAGGTCTCCAGCATCACGTCCCTGTACAAGGCCCTCTGAGCAGGGTCCAGGAATTCCCACTCCTCCTGAGTGAATTCGATGGCCACATCCTCAAAGGTCAGTCGTTCCTGAAATGAAACCACATGTCACCAAAAGGGCCATGAAAACTTCTCATTTTCATGCAAAAGAGAAAGGGTGGTAAGGGGTATGGATTGACTTGGTTGAAGTATGTGTTCTAACAGGTAGGTCCATGCAGGGGTATCTGGAGAAATCATGCCTCTCTGATTTTAATTTATGCTTTTTCATAAGGCCTTATGAGATCCTCCAATCAATATGGATTTTTCACCATTGTTCAAAATCCATGAAATATATATGAATAAACCTCAGCCCTGTCTGGGCTATACAGAAGTGTCAGATATTATGTTCTATCCAGTGACTGTAGCTCATTATCTCGATGGGGTGCAGGAGTACTGTCTTCAGAGATGACAAAGTCCACAGCACTTTTAACGGAAAGGTCAAAAGTTTCAGTTATGGCGTTGATAACAGCAGCAAGGACCAAACATGTCTGAAGGCTTCCTGTTGCTCTAAGTTACAGTAATACTACTCTAAGCATTAAATAAGTACTTTCCAGGCAAGAACCTGTCATCAATATAACAGCTCATTAAAGAATCATCTGTTCCCACCTTACAGAAGAAAACCAGTGTACAGACACTCTGAGAAACTTGGCTCAGATCCAGAAGGTAAGAAACGTTACATGAAGCAGCTGAACTCAGAAGCCTGGGCTCAGCAACTGAAGCTTAAGCATCTAACAGTTAATACAGAGAACATTTAAAGCCCTTTGACAGAGGGCTCCTAAAGAAAACTTGAGAGAAGTCCAAGGGGAGCCTCCTCCCTGCCCCCTGTCCTGTTTGCACGGGGAGCAGCTCTGGGGGCCCGGCCTTCATCTCCTGAAAATGGACCCCTGCGCCAAATTCGTCTCTACCTGCTCCCTGATCGGGAGAGCCTCCCTCCTGTTGAGTGTTCCCCGTCCGCAGCGGTTGGGGAAGGACTGGAGACCCTGACCGATGAGAGCCACAGCCGCTTGGCACCCCCAGATCCCCGGACCATCTCACTTATTCCTAGCCACCGCTTCCAGACCACTGCCATTTTAAGGGACTCTGACACAGCAGCCAAGCTCCCTGGGGCTGGAGCGGCCACAGCAGGCGTGGCTGCTCCGGGGCTGAAGTGGGCCTGTGCTCGGGAGCTTCATCCCTGTTACGCCAGGAACCCTTCTCTGAAACAGCAGCTCTTCTACACCACGGGCTTGGCCCTCTCAAAGGCCACGGGGCTCTTTTGCCCGATGGTGGTCCAGCTCCTCCTCTTCACGATATGAAGGAGCTCTTTCCACCTCCCAGAGTTCTTTCTCCTGTGTCTGCCCTGTGTGTTCCCTGTCCTGGAACTCCCCAGGCAGCCTGGGGAAAGTGGTGGGCTCAGGGTTTGACAGAAGGAAAACAAATAAATATTATATTAATATGAAAAAAAAAAGTCCAAGGTGAACAGTGTGGAATGGCATGAAAGGTCACTATAGATGTAGATACAGAAACACAAGTGTTAGTAATTCACTACTTAACACACTAATAGGATTATTTACAAGGCTATAGATTATACTGATAACATAATTTCAACTGAAAAAAAAAGGTGATCTGTAGTTTTTAAACCATGACGTCTTCTATTTAAACCACAGACTTGCACATATCTATAAAAAATTGAAATGAGAGGATTTGTCTCTTGACAGATTTACTGGACAATTTTATATCATGCACATGTATTTTTTATTCACATGTATTTCAGCATCTTTCAGACGATAAAAATGTATTTTTTGTACGCAGCTGAGTTTGTCAACAGGATTCTATGCTAGGCTACCAAAAGAAAACTGGTAAAAACATTAAAAAAAAAAGAAACCTGAACTTAATTCATAATAAAATTACCATATACAAAACTACAAATACAATTTTATCCATTTAAATTTCCATAGTAAGGCATGAAGAGAAGCCAAAGACTTTCTTTGTTTTTTTTTTTTCCATTCATAAAACAATGATTTGAAATTAGAAGTGTCATTATGACAAAAAAAATTATCCCAATAGTAAAGTAAAAAAACTTCTTAGAGAATTAAAAATCACGGCAAAAAAGAATATGGAAAAAAATACAGTTATTAAGCAAGACTATGTCAAGAAACATCACGATGGGAAGGAAGCACTGGATACATCCCTTCTGAAATTACAGGGGCGTGAAAGGAGCTGAGCAGGGTGCCTGTCCTTCACCACCACACGATGCGCAGGGGCAGGGGCCACGAGAAGAAGGAACAGGGGGGAAAACCCAGGGCAAGAGGCACAGCTTGCCAGAGAGTTGACACAGGCAGTACTCACAAACCCGCCTCAGGACATGGAACGGTGAAAAGTGAAAGGATGGAGGAAGACAGTCCACCCTGAAGACAGCAGGGGAGACTGCTAGACCAGACCAAAGAAACGGAAGGGAGACAAAAACGCAGTGAGCGAGATCACATAATGACAAAACGGTCAACGTACCACAAGGCTGTAACAAGGAGAAATATATATACACCTAACGTTAGAGACCTCAGAAAAATGAAGCTGACATTAAGGGACGGGAAGACAGAAACAGCGGCACAGGAACAGGACGAGACTTCACCGCCCAAGCTGCACAGGCATGCACAGGGCACACGGCCCAGCAGGAGCACAAGACACAGGCAGCGCAGGGACGCCGGAAACACTCTCTACGAGAGACCACGCGTGAGGCCCAGACTCACAACTTCAAGAGACTGAGACCGTAAAAGTAGCTTTCCGAACAACAATGAAATGAACCCAAGAAACAAAGGAAATTCCCCAAATGTGGACAAACAAGCCCCTCTTACACCACAAACGGGTCTAAGCAAAAAATCACACGGAAATGTTTGGATACATGGATGAAAACAAAAAGACAATACGACAAAATTTATAAGACACAGAGAAGACTGTACCAAAAGGAAAGTCTGACCTGTTAAATGGTTACAGTAAAAAAGAGAAAAGAGCTTACGGCTGAACTCCACCTTTAGACCTCTAGGAAACAGAAAACGGAAAACAAACGAAACTCAGGTTTCGCAGAAGGAAACAGGTGAATAAGAAAGAGTAAACCAGAGATAAAATAGAAAGCAGAAAAATAAATCAACAAAGCAAGGGTTGATGTTTTGAAAAAACTGTATAGGAAAACCCACCCCTAGACTCAGGAAAAGAGAAAAAAAGATTCAAATAACTAAAAACTTATAAGAAACACGAGTGATTACAGCTGAGGTCAAATACAGTTTCTAAAGATAAGGAAGAATTATGACCAATAACGCCCATTCATGACAGAATATAGGAGGTACTGGCAAATTCTCAGAAACATACAAACCATTTTACTTAATAAGAAATTAAAAAATGGGGAAGTGCTGAAAGTGAGTGTCAGCCACTCAGTCGTGTCTGGCTCTTTGTGACCTCAGGGACTATAGCCCACAAGGCTCCTCTGTGCATGAAATTTCTCCAGACAAGAATTCTGGACTAGACAGCTGTTCCTTTCCCCAGGGAATCTTCAGACCCAGGGACAGAGCCTGGGTCTCCCACACCGCAGGCAGATTCTGATGTGAGTCACCAGGGAAGCCCACTGTAACTAGAGACATTTAAAAAGCAGTCAGAAATCTCTAAGAAAAATGCAGGACCAAATTCTACCAAACGTTTACAAAAGAATTACCACTAATCCTGCTCATTTGTACCGGAGCAAGCATGAGTCTAATAGTTTGATGATTTCCCAAAGACACAAGAAAGGGAAACTAGAAACCAATACTCTTGACAAATACTGACGCAAAATTAAAATACATGCAAACCAACTTTAACACATATTAAAAAGATGTGGAGAAACAGACACAGAGAACAGACGGAGAGCGGAGGGGAGGAAGGAGACGGTGAGATGTACGGAGACAGTAACATGGAAACGTACATGACCACATGTAGAGAGCCGATGCGAATTTGCTGACTGACTCAGGGAACTCAAACAGGGGCTCCCTAACAACCTACAGGGGTGGGACAGGGAGGAAGATGGGAGGGAGGGGACATCTGTATCCCTACAGCTGATTCGTGTTGGTGTTTGGCAGAAAACAACAACTTCTGTAAAGCAATTATCCTTCAATTGAAACAAATAAATAAAAAGAGGGACACCATGACCAAGTGGATTTTATTCATATAAGGCAAGAAGTCAATATACAAAATCAATTAATCTGACACGCTACATTAACAGATTAAAGGGGGGAAAAAAAAACAACAGGATCATCTCGATGCAGAAAAAACCATTCGACAACAATCTGACAACCTTTCAAGATGGAACACTCAACACACTACAAATAATAAATTATACCAACATCAACATAATAAATGCCATTATGAAAACAGCGCAGCAATGGGGAAAGAATGAACGCTTTTCCTCTGAGGCCAAGAAGAAGGCAAGGACGCTCACTCTGCACTGCAGCTGAACAAAGCCCTGAAAAGCACTGAAACAATTAGATGAGAAAAGGAAAGCAGAGGTCCCCAAACTGAAAAAGAAGCAAATGTATCTGCTTTCCCGCATGACCAAGTTTCATCGGTAAAAACCATAAAGATTACAAAAGAAACGTGCTATATCAAAAAAGATTCTTTAATGACCCCACAAAGGGTCAATCAACCAATAAACTCATTATCGAAACTGCCGTGGCAATCTCTGCAGAAGCAGAATGAACCATGGTGAAACTCACAGAACTATCCACGGAGCAAATAGCAAAACTCCTAGAGAAGGAAGACGGAGGTCTTTCTATTTCAACACCTATTACAAGGTAATCAAGCTGATATGGGACTGGTATAAGAACAGATAAACCAACTGAACAGAACACAGGACTCAGAAATAATTCTTTGTGCATATGTAAGGTATATTCAGAAGGATGTCAAGATACACAACAGGGCAAGGACAGTCTCAACAACCGTGATGCTGGGAAAACAGATGTCCACCAGCAGCAGAATGAAGGTGGAGTCTCGCTTGCATTAAAGGTAACATCTCTGTGTCAAAGGAATCAATCCACAGAGTGAAGGGACACCCTCGGAAGAATGGAGGTGACGGAAATTCCCACCTGCCCAAGACTTAGATTCACTTCAGAGTTTAAATCTGATGATAAACTAAAAAACACTGGATCACCGATGTCTATTTCTAACTCTCCAGCCTATTAGCAATAGAAGGGTTTAAAGAGACTGGCGCACATTTTACTGTGCACTGCCTGAAAAAAGTCAGAACAAAGTGCCCCTAACTGATCTGACTCCCAGACAGACCCGCTGCTGTGCACATTGACACCTGACTTGCACACGCAGCTTCCTTACCCTGGCTGACAGAGCCTCCTCGCCAGGGCCAGGCCACCGGGGCACGGGGAGACGGGATCTGTGTGCAGACGACAGGCCCTGGGGGAGGGCCCCGGGTGAGCGTGCGTGTACAGGAGCCAGGGCACTCCGGAGTCAGACCCGACTCGCGCGTGCAGAGAAGGGCGTTTCAGGAAGGAGAGACTAAACGCGCCCTTACCTGACCAAGAGCCATGCCTCCTTTCCCTTCCTCTTCCTCAACCGCAGGGCTTCCTCAGGCAACACGAGTCTCCAGAGGTCTGTCGTGAAAGTGGAAAACACGCTTCGAGTCAACACATCCCCTTCGTGAGCCCAACCACACACCCAGGGAAGCCCGCAGCAGGAGGGGCGCACGGTCCCCGGTGGCCAGTGTCTCAGGAGGGACTCAGGCCAGCCAAGGGCCGCAGAGAGACCGACACGGGCCTTCCCCACACTCCCCTCGGTTCACGCTCCCCGGCTGCAGAGGCCTCGTGTCCACAGCACGGCCGCCTCCGCTGAGCAGTCTCCTGCAGGTCACGCGGCAGGCCCTGACCCACCCCACTCGGAGCAGAGCGTGCCCAGCGCCCCGATCTCAGCCCTCAGGACTGGGAGGACTCAGCGTCCTGACGCTCACTGAGGGATCCAGACGGAATCAATGGGGGCATCTTCAACATTCTCAAGCTGTGGACCAACACAAACTACCTGAGGAGCAATCTCTGGTCAGAGGGTGCAAAAGACGGGTGTGCAAAACGCCTCATGAACCAAACGTGAAGCCTGGACTGGGCCCCATTCGGAGGAGAAAGCCCCACCCCACTTTCTCTCTTTCCCAGCCTTACTAAGGGGTAACCAACAAAAATGCTATAGCGTACTGTGTATAAAGTGGTCACGTGACAGACTCATACACTGAATAATTATTACAGCCGAGTCAGTTCACTTCCGCCTATGAGTACACCGTATTATTTCTCTCTGGGCAAATTTCAAGGATACAGAAACACGACTGGCAGCGTGCCGTACCTCAGATCCCCAGAACTTACTTATTTTACAACGGGAAATCTCTACTCCTTGCCTGCCAGGGCCCCCTCTCCCTCTCCACCCAGCTCCTGGTGACAGCCTTATAACTCGATGGCTCTGTGGGTTGGACAAGTCTAGTTGCCACGCACAGTGTCTGTCCTCCTTTGGAGGCTTATTTAACTTGGCATAATGTTCTCTAGGTTCATTCATTCTGGCAGAAATGCAGGATTCTTGATTTTTATGTTTCTTTAGAGAGACAAATAGCTCGTGAATATACAGTATACAGTATTTCGATACCACACTTTTGTTACCTACTCTTTTGTCAACACGACGTCTGGGCTGTGTCTAGGCCTTGGGTACTGCAGATCCAGTCACACTCATGGGACTCTGGACATATCTCTGAAAAACTGATCACTTACCCTTTGGATATCTGTCAGAAACGGGTTTGACAGCCTGTAGGCCTCTTCTATGTTAATTTGCTAAGGAACTTCCATTTTATTTTCCAACACAGCAGAACCATCTGCATCCCCAGCAACGGTGCAGTTAGGATTCCGTGTTTTCTGTACTGTGCCTGTGTGTGTGCTTTTTTGGGAGGGACAGGAGTGGATCACTCAGAACCCAGCCTGGCAGCAAGAGAGTGGCACCTCCACCTTCTAAAGGGCGAGCCTCTGGGCTGCAGATCACTGCAGAATCACAGCCCTCTGATTTTTCAGAGCCATCCTCCCCTGTGTCACAGGACTCTATGACTCTTCTCAGGTTGGGTGCAGAGAGCCCTACCGAGCAGGACCACCTTATAACAAGCATTCTGCAATCTTATCCTTCAGTTCAGTTCAGTCGCTCAGTCGTGTCCGACTCTTTGCGACCCCATGAATCGCAGCACGCCAGGCCTCCCTGTCCATCACCAAGCTCCCGGAGTTCACTCAGAGTCACGTCCATCGAGTCAGTGATGCCATCCAGCCGTCTCATCCTCTGTCGTCGCCTTGAGTGCTCCTAATTTCCCAGCGGGCCTCAAACAAACTTACAAACTTTCATGGTGTCCAACAGAGTGTCCAGACAGTCCATGATGAGCCCTGAACCCTCTTATACAAACACAGAGCATTCCAAGATCTGAGAGCTCACGCATGAGGCAAAATACAAAAGAGGACACCCGGGGATCCACCAGACACAAGGCATCATCCTTTCATTTACAGGGAGGGATCCAGGTCAAACACCGAGATCTCCAAAGACTATGAGAAAGAGGCATAATTCCAGTGATGCACATGGCCCCACGAGACCTCAGCATCTTCCAGGGAAACACTCCAGAGTCTCTGGGTATCTTCCCAAACGCACATGAACTTTTCTGCACCGGCAGCCCCAAGTACACAATGATACCAAAATTGATGCAAAAATGGCCTGAGATTTTCCCTGTTACTCTCCAGCGCCTGCCTGCTAAAGGAGCCATCAGAAGTCAGGGAGTGCCGGGGGCCCCCACGGGAGCCCCCACGCATGACACAGATCACGCGGCGAAGACCTGCCGGCAGAGGCGGATCAGGACTCGAGGGGCTCCCTGGGCCTGCCTGGGCATCTACCCCCAAACCGGCATCGGCCTGTCTGACTGTTTCGTGACTTTCACCAGCTCCTCTGACATTAACAGGCGGCTATCCCCGACCACCCTTCTCTAGAAAATCAACCTAGGCCTCCAGCTAATAAGTCTCCTGGACACGAGAGGAATATTTCCAATCAAAACCCCTCCGTTAGCATTCTAGCTTGCTTGACAGGTTTATCCAGACTCTTGCAACTACCCATATGATTGTTCACAGCCTCCCAACTGTGAGAGGCACAGGAAGCCTAAAACATAGAGCCTTTCAAAGAGCTAAAGACTATTAAAATAGTGCTGGTGTAGGATTTCATTACGGGGCCAGGGCTTGCTGCTAAGTTCCCACATCTCTTATCCACTGTGCCCCTGGGAGTGCCTTAGTTAACACAGTTGCAATGTAAGAACAAACAAGTGTAGCCTTGAAATTAACCACATCAGACCTTTGAGCTAATTGGTTCTTTCTTGTAACTCCCTGCACCTTTGCTCCCTGAGAAATGTAACTCTGTTTAATATTTTCTGAGGCGGACATAGATTAGAAATTTAAAAAAAAAAAAAAGAAAAAACACGGAGGGAAAATAAGTTTTCTGGTTGAGCAGCCTTTATCAAAAGAGGGTCATAAAATGTCCACAGGCCTCCAAGGCCAGAGGAGAATGTACACAACGTTGTTGATGACAAAGGTTGACAGAAAAAATCCTGGTTTCGATAAGGACACAACTGCGGGAATGTTTGGGCTGACTCTGGATGACCTTACAGTTTTCATTTCCCTCTATGTACAAGTCAAGGTCTATAAAAGTCCCTTTTAAAAATACAGTTACAGGGCGTCGCTCCCCGAAGAAGCTTGGTTTCCCTGTGTTTTTCTTTTTTTCTCTTTCTTTCTCTCTCTTACTCTCTTTTTCACGCTGATCCCCGGCAAGGGAGTGGAGTGGATGCTGGGGGCACCTGCTAGAGCCAGCCCCTCAAGGCCAGGGCTCCCATCCTCCTGCACCCACAGGTGCCTGTGGGCTCAGCCCAGGCCACAGTTCTCACAGTGGAAAAGACTTCTCTTGCTGACCTCCACGTCCTTCACTGCTGCTCACGTGTGGTCACGAGTGTCAAATCAAACTCATGGCGGCAAATGTCAGCCCCAGCACTGCTGTCCCGGGGAACACAAGCTCAGGCAGTAGAAACTCAAACCACTCCGCGCGGGCTCTCCAACAAACCCGCTTCCAGGTGCTCCAGCCTGCACGGAGACATTCTCTTGCAACAGATCCACACGCCCTTGTCCCTGCAACTACACTTGGCATGGGCGTACAAAGGACACAACTGCGGGAATGTTTGGGCTGACTCTGGATGACCTTACAGTTTTCATTTCCCTCTATGTACAAGTCAAGGTCTATAAAAGTCCCTTTTAAAAATACAGTTACAGGGCGTCGCTCCCCGAAGAAGCTTGGTTTCCCTGTGTTTTTCTTTTTTTCTCTTTCTTTCTCTCTCTTACTCTCTTTTTCACGCTGATCCCCGGCAAGGGAGTGGAGTGGATGCTGGGGGCACCTGCTAGAGCCAGCCCCTCAAGGCCAGGGCTCCCATCCTCCTGCACCCACAGGTGCCTGTGGGCTCAGCCCAGGCCACAGTTCTCACAGTGGAAAAGACTTCTCTTGCTGACCTCCACGTCCTTCACTGCTGCTCACGTGTGGTCACGAGTGTCAAATCAAACTCATGGCGGCAAATGTCAGCCCCAGCACTGCTGTCCCGGGGAACACAAGCTCAGGCAGTAGAAACTCAAACCACTCCGCGCGGGCTCTCCAACAAACCCGCTTCCAGGTGCTCCAGCCTGCACGGAGACATTCTCTTGCAACAGATCCACACGCCCTTGTCCCTGCAACTACACTTGGCATGGGCGTACACTCCACTCACTGGGCTCACCTTGATGCCCCCAAGTACTGCCAGAAGCCTCCTGCAGCGCCCACCAGGCTCCCTCCGCTGTCCCCATTTGTCTACCTCTCCTCCCTGATGACTGGACTAAGCCGGACAAAAGCGCACAGGGGTTTCCTGGCAAAGGGGATCACAAGAGGAGTGCCCACGAGCTACCACCCAAAGGACACTGCCCACGCAGTATGAAAATCAAGAGACTGGCCCTCCTGGGAAAGTCTGCCGCCACCTGGGGACGTTATGGAGTCCACGCACAAAGGCATCTGAGATCAGGAAGTCTCAAAGCAAGCATCTCCAGGTCTCCGCATCTCCTGTTTTCTCCACCCACGCCTACTTGAAAGCTATTCTAGCTCTTGGGGTGGGCGCCAGAGGGGCAAGGGTCTCCTTCCTGCCCCATTAGGTTCTGGATTTCTGTTCATCCTCAGTGCACTGAACTCACAATCGCTGACACTGAGCACATGAAGTCCTCGATGGCAAAGCCGCTGTCCACGATGGCGACCGGTCCCTGGATGGGCAGAGCCTAGATCTGGGGGCTGCAGCGGACTAAACACAGCAGACTAAACGAGGGGACACCTCAGCGCACTGCTTGAGGACACGGGGTCTGTAGGGCTTTTCAGGACGTCCTATATTTCTTGGCTCCTCTTTCGAGTAATTAAGTAGTCACATGGGGTAAAGATCAATTGCAGCTGAAATGTCCGGAACATGGGAAACATCTCATCACCTGCCCGTTCTCTTGCTCTTCCCTGAGGATTATTCAGCCCAACCCAGAGTCCTGCCATCTACAGACATTCCCAGTATCAGGTGCTGCAGCCACGGTGGGAAGAAGAGGAACATTATCAGCCCTAAACAGAGGGGAACCTGGGAGGACTCAAAATAACCCATGAAGAAGGGCACTGATTTCTGCTGATGGCAACTGATACAGAGGCAATAGACCTGGGCAACACGAGAGAGACTGTTGGGAGGGGGTGGGGAGACCTCTCGGAGCCTAGACTTGAAGGGTGACAAAGGGCCTCAGCCAGGGTGACCTGAAGGTGAGAAAAGGAACTACAATGTCAGACAGAAACGGTTTGGGTATTTGGAAACAGAAAAGGTACATGAGACCAGGACAGACTGAACCACGAGCAACGGGTCAGCTCCCAGGATGAGGCTGGAGACGCTGACAGGGCCCAGAGCTTGACAGAGGGCTGCGGAGCCGCAGCGAGGAGTCAAGCTCTTGTCCCAAGAGCAAATGAAAGCCAGTGGAGCTCTGAACGTCAGGACGTAAAAGAAATCTCCCTGCAGATTTAGCCTCATCCACAGAACTCATCTGATTCTGAGCCTGAGATCCTGCCTCCATCCTAGAGGTTTCCTTCTTGCTTTTCATTCAGGGAGGGCTGGGATCTATTTACAGTTCTCATTACCACCAGACCCTCCCTCCAAACCAGACCTGCCACACACAGACCGCAGCCCACGTGGCTCACCATTTCAGGGGTCAGGGTTGCTCACGCTCAGAGCTTCCGGTCTAGTCTCTCATCTCCATGTTGCAAGTGGGCTCCCGCAGGCCCAGAGAGAAGCCGTTTATGAGAAGGTCTGAGCTCAGTGAAGAGAACCGGGTATAACTGAGTAATGAGGTGAGAGGCTGAAGGGCTTGGGGGCCAAGTTGGTCCTTAATGCCCATCCCTTTTAACACCAGGAACACCTGTCATGCATCTGAGCAAAAGAAACTTTTCTTTCAAGA
This sequence comes from Madoqua kirkii, assembly GCA_006408675.1. Lineage (NCBI taxonomy): Eukaryota > Metazoa > Chordata > Mammalia > Artiodactyla > Bovidae > Madoqua > Madoqua kirkii. The sequence goes on from SJYC01041047.1 coordinate 22,997, forward strand.
TTGGGTCAAACTGATACCAAGCAGGTAATTCTTTATTATAAGACTGCAGTAAAATATTTTAAAAACACAGAATGGCAAGTATATATCCACCAGTACAAAAAACATTGTAAGGGGTCAGCTTAGAAATAGGATCGGAGCAATCTTTTTTTATCATGAATAGGCTCTGTTGGAAGGTTCCTGGTCAATCCAGCCCATCCTTCCTCATTTTCACAGAAAAGTCAAAAAGGGACATGAGGAAAACATCTTTGTTTCACCTCACAGCTCATTTTTCACTGATCATAGAAAATGGAGAAAACAGACTATTAGACTAACCAGTTAAACTAGGTGGTTTGTTTTTTCTTTTTTTGAAAGGGAAGAATGAAGCATTTTATTTTGTTGGTTTTATCCTTTTAAATGTTCATTTTCCCATTTTTCAAAGAAATGCCTTTAATTTCACAAGATCTAATGTCATACCTCCGTTATTCTCTGGGAAAGAGCTGAGACCAGAAATATCCATGTGTGTGTGCACACATAAACACAAACACACAATTCACGTCTTTGGTAAAACCACAGCTGAAAATATGTCTATGTTATTACATGACGTCCCATACATAAAATCCTCCAAGATGTATGTCTCTTTGAATTCAGAGAAAGGGAGGGGACGTGATCTTTGCTTATTAACTTTAACTTTTTCAGTTTCCTCACTTTTAATTATAGTAATTGGAGGATAATTACTTTATAATACTGTGATGGGTTTTGCCATACATCAACATGAATTGGACATGTCTCCCCTCATCCTGAACCCCCTTCCACCTCCCTCCTCACCCCGTCTCTCTGGGTTGTTCCAGAGCTCTGGCTGTGGGTGCCCTGCTTTGTGCATCGAGCTTGTGCTGATCATTCTATTTTACACATGGTAATATACATGTCTCAATGCTATTCTCTCAAACCATCTCACCCTCGCCTTCTCCCACTGAGTCCAAAAGTCTGTTCTTTACATCTGTGTCTCCTTTTGTTGCCCTGCATGTAGGATCACTGGTACCACCTTTCTAAATTCCATATACATGCATTAATATACAGTATTTGTCTTTCTCTTTCTATTTCACTCTGTATAACAGGCTCTAGCTTCATCTACCTCATCAGAACCGATAAACGAGGTGACATTTTTGCTAAGTGTGGCACAAAATAATCTAAGATGATTTAGTACTTACCAAAGAAAATTTCAACTGTACGAGATGAAGGGGAGAAAGCACTCAGGCAAGGAATAAATCTGAAAAAAATTTTGAAAAAAAAAATTGTGAATTATTATTAATCTCAAAATCTGGTGTCAAAGTTTAGAAACACACTGAGAATAATCATATTTAGAAAACGATGATAAGAGTAGAATACTGGAAACTGAAAAAGCTTATTTCTAAAGTTAAAAATGATTACAGAAACTGAATGAATTAAGACCTATTCCAAGCCACAAAAAGCACTATACGTAAAGAAAGGAGAAAATGTGAATCCATTAAAAAAAAAAAGTGTTCCTTTAAAAATGCTACCCAATAATGATACAATAGATAGGAATCTGACTGACACTGCAGGGGACATGGGTTTTATCCGTGGTTCAGGAAGATCCCACAAGTACAAGCAACTAAGCCTGTGCATCACTAACTGAGCCTGTGCCTTAGAACCTGGGAGCCACAGCTCCCGAGCCCACGGCACAGCACAGCCAAAAAATTAAAAATAAATAAATAAATAAAGCTACCACAGAGTGACACTCTAGAGTCAGTCATTTCTTGCCCCAGGTCTCTTCTTCCCTGACCTCTGTCTCATGATAGGACAAGGGAAGGGGGTCACGCACAACTCAGAGAACCAAGCCACTGCCCCAGGCTCAACAGGGTTCGCAAAGGAAAGTCATCCTCTGCCACAAGTAATAAAAAAAGACGCAGGCCTTACAGACAGGAGTTTTGAAATTCTCAGCCTCCTCTGTATAACTAAAAAAAAAAACACCTGTATCCAAACAACTGGCCACACCTGGATCGAGCTTACCCCTGTGTTCACCTATCTCCCTATGTCATCCGGGTCTCGGTGTCTTCTTCTCCCCCCTGCTCTCCTGCCCTGCCCTACTTCCTCC
>SJYC01041048.1:0-18063 GCA_006408675.1 Madoqua kirkii
ATACTTTGGTCACCTGATGCAAAGAGCTGATTCATTTGAAAAGACCCTGATGCTGGGAACTATTGAGGGCTGGAAGAGAAGGGGATGACAGAGGATGAGAAAGTTGGATGGAATCACTGACTCAGTGGAAATGAATTTGAGTAAGCTCCGGGAATTGGTGATGGGACAGGGAGGTCTGACGTGCTGTTGTCCACAGGGTCGCGAAGAGTTGGACACGACTGAGTGACTGAACTAAACTGAAGTGAGCAATATTTTTTTCTTCAGACTTTTCAAAGGATGGCTTTGTTATTTTCTGGTTTCCTGTTTTATCATTAGAAAGTCCAAAATCTTTCTTGACATTGTTTTGAGTTTTCTCTACTCCATTCCAAATATTTGCAAACAATGGAATCGGCAAGGCCTTAATTTTCAAAATATAAGAGCTCATACAACTCAACAACAAAAAACAACCCAACTGAAAAATAGACAGAAGAACTAAACGGAAATTTCTCAAAAGAAAACATAGAGATGGCCAATAGGCACATGAAAAGATACTCAACATTGCTAATTATTAGAGAAATGCAAAACAAAACTACAATGAGATTCCACCTCACCTTGGTCAGAATGGCCATCATTAAAAAGTCTATAAATAAGAAACACTGGGAGGGTGTGGAGAAAAGGGAACCCTCCTACACTGATGGTGAAAGTATAAATTGGTGTAGCCCTATGGAGAACAGTATGGGAGTTCCTCAAAAACTGAAAATAGAGTTTCCATATGATCCTGGGCATATATCAAGGGAAAAATATAGTTTGAAAAGATACATGTACTCTTATGTTCATAGCAGCACTATTTACAATAGCTAAGAAATGGAAGAAACCTAAATATCCATCAACAGATGAATGGATAAAGAAGATGTGGTATGTGTGTACATAAATAATGGAATATTATTTAAACATAAAAAAGAATGAAATAATGCTATCTGCAGCATCATGTATGGACCTAGAGATTATCATACTAAATGAAGTAAGTCAAAAAGAGAAACACAAATACCATATGATATCACTTATATGTGGAATCTAAAATATGGTACAAATGAATCTATCTACAAAACAGAAACAGACTCACAGACATACATAACAGACTTGTGCATGCCAAGGTGGAGGGGCGGTGGGGAGAGATGGGCTGGGAGTTTGGGGTTAGCAGATGCAAACGATTATATATAGAATGAATAAATGGTGAGGTCCTACTGTATTGCACAGGGAACTATATTCAGTATCTTGTAATAAACCATAATGGAAAAGAATATGAAAAAATATATATACATATATAACTGAATCGCTTTGCTGTATACCAGAAACTAACACAATATTGTAAATCATCTATACTTCAGTTAAAAAATAAAGCCTCCTCTTACTCTAAAAAATTCTATTTTATATGATAAAATATATGGTCATCCTAAAAACAGGGAGATCTGACTGGGTCATTTGCTAAGAAACCACAAGTCAGTATCTTTAAGTTTTTAGTCTTTGGCTAGGCAAATTTCCAGGGAATACTCTCATTTCTCCACCTAGAGGTAAAGGTCTGACTGCTAACATTTGAGAAACTGCCAAAATAAAATGTTAAAAAATTAAAAACATGACTCTCATACATATCTAGGGCTGAGCAGATTCAAAGGATATTTTGAGGAACTAAGCATTTTACTTACAGTCCTTTAAGAAGGAATTGTAGAGTATGATTGCTAGATAAGACACAACTGATTAATGTACAATGAGGCAATGAAAACTGTAATTTTGATGTTATCTTTTTTCTGCACAAAAATTATTTTATTTCTACCAGGTAAAATCTGCAAGTTAACATAAAAAAAAAAAAAACAGCGAATCTGAACCCTTGATATAAATAGCAGTTAGATGTAGGTCTATTTCCCTAGATAATTAAATCATTATTTGGTGGGCTTATTAAACAATGTTCCTCATAACATCAAAAGAACATGTTGTATTCTTTTACCCTTCTTTCCAATTTTTGCATAATTTTTCTTGCAAACCTAAGAGTGGGGGAGGGAACTCCAGGACTTTAGCATTCAGGATTATTTTCACATAATAACATGTTACTTATGATATTCAAGCTGTCAGCTATTCATGGTATCATACAGTCTAGAGGCTAAATAAAGCAGGGCAGAGGCTAGCAGAGTTTTGCCAAGAGAATGCACTGGTCATAGCAAACACCCTTCTCCAACAACACGAGAAAAGACTCTACACATGGACATCACCAGATGAACAATCTGGAAATCAGATTGATCATATTCTTTGCTGGAAAACGCGGAAAAGCTCTGCATGGTCAGCAAAAATAACACATAGAGCTGATTGTGGCTCAGATCACCAGCTCTTTATTGCAAACTTCAGGCTTAAATTGGAGAAAGCAGAGGAAAACTTGCCTTTCAGTTATGACCTAAAATAAATCCCTTATGATCATAGAGTGTAGTGACAAATAGATTCAAGGGATTAGATCTGGTAGAATGCCTGTAAAACTATAGACAGAGGTTTGTAACACTCTACAGGAGTCAGTGACCAAAATCATTTCAAATAACAAGAAATTCAAGAAGGCAAAGTGGTTGTCTGAGGAGGCCATACAAATAGCTAAGAAAAGAAGAGAAGTGAAAGGGAAAGATATACCGAACTGAATACAGGGCTCCAGAGAATAGCAAGGAGAGATAAGAAAGCCTTCTTAAGTGAGCAATGCAAAGGAATAGAGGAAAACAATAGAATGGGAAAGACTAAGGATCTCTTCAAGAAAATCAGAGATACCAAGGGAATATTTTATGCAAAGATGGGCACAATTAAAGACAGAAATGGCAGGGACCTAACAGAAGCAGAAGAGATTAAGAAGAGGGGGTAAGAATACACATAATAACCATACAAAAAAGGACTTAACGACCCAGATAACCATGATGGTGTTGTCACTCACCTAGAGCCTGGTATCCTGGAGTGAAAAGTCAAGTGGGCCTCAGGAAGCATTAGTATGAACAAAACTAGTAGAGGTGACAAAATTCTAGCTGAGCTATTTCAAATCCTAAAAGATAATGCTGTGAAAGTGTTGCACTCAATATGCCAGCAATTTTGGAAAACTTAGCAATGGCCACAAGACTGGAAAAGGTCAGTTTTCATTCCAATCCCTAAGAAAGGCAGTACCAAAGAATGTTCAAACAACTGTACAGTTGCACTCATTTCACATGTTAGCAAGGTAACACTCAAAATCCCTCAAGCTAAGCTTCAATAGTACATGAACAGAGAACATCCAGATATACAAGCTGGAGTTAGAAAAGGCAGAAGAACCAGAGATCAAATTGCCAACATCCATTTGATCATAGAAAATGCAAAGGAATTCCAGAAAAAACATATTTTTCTGTATCATTAACTATGCTATTTTTGTGTGGAACATAACAAAATGGAAATGTGGAAAATTCTTAAAGAGATGGGAATACCAGACCACCTTTCCTGCCTCCTAAGAAATTTGTGTGCAGGTCAAGAAGCAAGTTAGAACTGGACACGGAAAACAGACTGCTTCAAAATTTGGAAAGGAGTATATCAAGGCTGTATATTATCACCCTGTTTATTTAACTTCTATGTACAGTGTTGTTGTTCACTGACTCAGTTGTGTCCAACTCTTTGCAACCCCATGGACTGCAGCACACCAGGCTTCCCTATCTTTCACCACATTCTGGAGCTTACTCAAATTCATGTCCAATGAGTCAGTGATTCTATCCAATCATTTTGTCCTCTGTCATCCCGTTCTCCTCCTGCCTTCAATTTTTCCCAACATCAGTGTCTCTTCTAATGAATCATCTCTTTGCATTAGGTGACCAAAGTATTGGAGCTTCAGTTTCAGCATCAGTCCTTCTAATGAATATTCAGGATTGATTTCCTCTATGATTGACTGGCTTAATCTCCTTGCAGTCCAAGGGACTCTCAAGTCTTTTCCAACACCACAGTTCATAAGCATCAATTCTTCAACATTCAGCCTTCTTTTTGGTCCAACTCTATGCAGGTATATCATGCAAAATACCAGGCCAGATGAACCACAGGCTGGAATCAAGAATTCTGGGAGAAATATCAACAACCTCAGATGTGCAGATGATACCATTCTAATGGTAGAAAGGGAAGAGGAATTAAAGAGCCTCTTGATGAGGGTGAAGGAGGAGAGTGAAAAGGCTGGCTTAAAACTCAACATTAAAAATACTAAGATCATGGCATCTGGTCTCCTGATTTCATGGCAATAGTTGGGGAAAAAGTGGAAACTGGCAGATTTTATTTTCTTGTGCTCCAAAATCACTATGAACAGTGACTGCAGTCACAAAAGTAAGACTCTTGCTCCTTAGAAGAAAAGCTATGACAAACCTAGATAGCATATTAAAAAGCAGAGATATTACTTTGTTGACAATGGTCAAATGTTTTCAGTAGTCATGCATGGATATGAGAGTTGGACCATAAAGAAGGCTGAGCACTGAAGTAACAACGCTTTTGAATTGTAATGCTGGAGAAAATTCTTGAGAGTCAACTTGGACTGCAAGGAGATCCAACCAGTCCATCCTAAAGGAAGTCAGTCCTGAATATTCATTGGAAGGACTGATGCTGAAGCTGAAGCTCCAGTACTTTGGCTACCTGATACGAAGAACTGACTCATTTGAAAAGACCCTGATGCTGGGAAAGATCAACGGCAGGAGTAGAAGGAGGCAAAAGAAGACAAGATGGTTGGATGGCATCACTGACTCAATGGACATGAGTTTGAGAAAACTTTGGGAGGTGGTGAAGGGCAGGGAAGCCTGGCATGCTGCAGTCCTTGGGGTCGTAAAGAGTCAGACATGACTTAGCAACTAGACAACAACAACAGTCCAGATACTCAAAGTTTTACCATCTCTAGAGAATAAATCTCTAGTTTTATGCTGAGGTAGAGGAGGAGAAGTAACCTAAAAGTTTGGAATTGAGGGAAGGGATATTGGAGTCTATTTCTTTAACAGCTTTCCATCAATCCTCCTAATAGTTTCTACTTTATTCCCAGCCCAGAGGTACATGGTGCCTCTAACTGTAATCATTTTGATGATTCTTCAGGGTAAACCAGGATGATTCTCAGCTTTTGCCACTGCTAGTCCAGAATTTATCTTGCTCAGATTTGCTAATTTAGTTCACTTCAATCTATTTGTTTTCTATCTTCCAAAATATTATTGTCTCCCCTCTATTTCTGTCTATCCATCTGGGCTTTACACTTCTAAAAGATTATTCTTTTATTGTAGTTTAGAGGCATCTTTCAGGAGGTCTGATGAACTTTCTAATGTCAGTATCTTTGGGTCATACTTCCTAAGCTGCTAAGATTTCCCAGCAAATATGATTCTAATCTCCTGTTTGCAGAAGAAAGATCTGGCTGCTAACATTTTAAAAAGTTGAATAGAGGGAAAAGGCAGGAGGATTCTGACTTTAGTACACATAGATTCACTCAGTTCTCCCTTTTTTGATTCAGCACTCTCACCCTTGTCTGAATTACACCAGAAGTTTTCACTAGACCCAAGAAATGATGAAAACTCTTGGAGTGAAATTAAATGCATGTGTTCAGTCCACCAGCAGCTTAACATGCAAAATCTGATCTTTTATTTTCTTTTCATTTAAGTCTATACAGATGTATAAATAAGAAAATTTAGGTATTCTAGTTATTGACTTAGGATAAAACCAAGTATGTGTTTTGTGAACTGAACATTTTATTCACTTCCCTACCACAAAATATGCAAAACTAAGGCTGTATTAAGTATATATACAAACAATAGTGCAGTGCCTAGCACTCAATGTGTCAATTATTTTACTATAATCTGAGGGGTGCAAAGGATAAATTGGGAGATTGGGATTGACACATACACACTACTATAATAAGGACCTACTATATAGCACAGGGAACTCTATTCAATACTCTATAATGACCTACATGGGAAAAGAAACTAAAAAAGAACTGATATACATATATTTATTTTTGTTGTTGGTCAACTGCCAAGTCATGTCCAACTTTGCAACCCCTTGGACCGCAGCACGCCAGGCTTCCCTGTCCTTCACTATTTCCCAGAGTTTGCTCAAACTCATGTCCATTGAGTCAGTGATGCCATCCAACCATCTTATCCTCTGTCATCCACTTCTCCTGCTCTCAGTCTTTCCCAGCATCAGGGTCCAGTGAATTGGCTTTTTCCTTCAGCTGATTCATTTTGCCATATAGCAGAAAGTAAAGCAACATTGTATATTAACTATACTCGGATAAAAAATTTTAAGTGTTACTATCATCTGAAAATAGCTCGTGTAATAGCCAAAATTTAATGAACTAATAATGAGTGATAAACAGGGAGGCCTGGCGTGCTACAATTCATGGGGTTGCAAAGAGTTGGACACGACTGAGTGACTGAAGTGAACTGAACTGAATGAGCTATAACAACAGACCCATATCCTATGAATTAAGACACACATCTATTTTCCTTTGCTTTTCACTGTACGTTTAAAAAACCATATGGTTCAAGCATCTTAACTCAGTCTATGAGCCTTTCTGGCCTATGCCCTCTAGGATAGCTTGCCTGATAGCATACTTGGAGATGACCATTGCATCAAGATAATTTCCCACTCTGAAAGTTTCTGAGGTCACGTTAATTTTTAAGTGTTGGATAAGACAAGGTTAAACAAATTTAATGATTATAAAATTATTTAGAGCTTTTAACCGACTAGTGTGGAGAATGGTTCTCTGAGAAGGAGATATAGTATGCTCTGTTTCCCAAACTTTCTGACAATGTAAATCTTTTATTCCTCCGGGAGTATCTCAGACTAATGTTCCACAGATCATAGTATGGAAAAGGCTTCATTAAGAACATAGATCCTGCCATCTTGGTGCCTTTTCAACATCCATCTCTTGTTCATGTTTCCTTTTACTTTTGCCCCTGAGCAAAATGATTGGATTTACTGACACATTTTAGGAAAGAACATGGTTGAGGCTGCCAAAGGGTTGACTGGTTTGAATAAATGCCCTCTTCCTTTAAACTGAAAGTCATATATAGGGGAAAGAAAAATCCATGGAGACTAATGAATGAAGACCTCAGAGACCTCGTGAAAGACAACTGAAAAAGGCAAAAATGGCTGGTAAGTCAGGCTCAGAAATGAACTACTGAGGCTCCCAAAAGTTTCCCAAAGGGAATAACAGCCCAATGAACTGAGTGCTTACTCCATTTTTTTTTTTTTGCAAACATTGATCATTTCATTTCTCCTTCTAACAATCATGTGAGATTGTTCCTAGTTTTCTTCTAACTTACCAGAGTGATTAATAGAAACTTAATTTACATAAGATTACATGGTTGACAAATTTTTGAGCCTGCATCTGGGAGATAGTGATGGACACAGAAGCCTGGTCTGCTGCAGTCCATGGGGTCACAAAGAGTCAGACATGACTTAGCGACTGAACAATAATGGGTGGTGCTTTTAAATACCATATTGGATTCTCTCACTGAAGAGGCTACTAAAAGAGTGTATCATGACAATGCCAGGGGAAGGGCCACAGTTAACTTTAGGGCTAGTCCAAGGCTTCTCTCACCAGCACACTCACATCTTTACCCACAACACATCCTCCCCTGGAGGAAAGCCCAGGACTGTTTTATTCAGCTCTGTGACTGGTTCCCACATGTGAATTCAGTAACTTCGAGAATTTTATCTCCCTAGCTCTTGGTCAGTGATCACAACTAAAAAAGCAGAAAAACTAGATCAAACTAAAGTGTTAGTAGCAAATAATGGCCCAACGAAGCAGGCTAATGTGATGAGTAACAGGCAGACCCTGATGCCAACTACCTGGGTTTGAATTCTTGCTCTGCTTTTTATCAGCTGGTTTGAATACATTCCTTAATTTCTCTATACCTCAGTTTTCTCATCTATCAAGTGGGGATAATACTAGGATATTTTTCACAAGACTGTTGCAATGATTGAGTTGACATATGCAAGGCACTTCGAACAGTGACTGGCTCATGATACATGCTCTATTAGTTTTTATTATGATTATTATTCCACCCGTGGGGCTTTCATTATTTGATTATGGAAAACTTACAGAGCTAAAAAAAGAAATCTCAAAATGCAGAATTTCAGATTGCAAGCACTCTAAAAGAAAGTAGGAAAACAGGAATTACTCTGTAAGTGAAGACCATGGGGAAAGGGATACTCTAACCAAGTACTCTCAAGTGGTTAAGACTGGGATCTTTCCTTCCCGCTGCTGCCCTACTTCTTAAGTCCTGCTTCACAGCTGTGGATGTGACTTATGAGACTTTCCCAATCCCACCCACCTCAGCTCTTTTGTGTTCTTAATCTGCTCCCTGTTTGATTCTTAATATGGTATTCATTTGGCATAACTGACCTTTGTCAGTTAGGAGGATGGCTCTTCACTTTACAACTACTTTTCATTAGGTTTTGCCCTTTAAAGTAGAACTTTGTGTTTCAAAATATTGCCCAAGTTTTCTAATGAAGCACCACAAATCTCTTAAAGTGTTTACAACATGGACTCAGAACAGACTGCTTACTTCTAAAGGGGACACATCTTGCTACAGAAAATAGCAAAACATAGTCCTCTAAAAGTCCCCTCCAGCCTTGCAGATTTGACAATTCTCACATCAAATTTGCTTTCTTGCCAGACTAGTCTCCCTCCATTCCCAATGACCCCTGGAATACCACATTTGAACTGCTCCTAAAAGAAGCAAGTCTTACTATGAAACAGTGGTTAACAGGCTTACAGGGCTGTAGAGTCAGACTGACCTGCATTTGAGTTACTTGCAAGTGGTGTGACCTTTGATCCATTGCTAACCATAATTCGCCTGAGCCTCAGTTTCCTTTTATATGAAATGGGGATAATAGTATCTACCTCCTCCTAGGGCAACTGAGGATTACATGAGATGAAGCACGTAAAACCTTCAGCATAGTGCCTGGAGGTTTGCTATGTGCCAGGTGGGGGCTTCCCTGGTGGCTTAACCGGTAAAGAAACTGACTGCAATGTAGGGGACCAAGGTTCGATCCCTGGGTTGGGAAGACCTCCTGGAGAAGAAAATGACAACCCACTCCACTATGCTTGCCTGGAGAATCCCATGAACAGAGGAGCCTGACAGGCTACAGTCCATTGGGTCGCAAGAGTTGGACATGACTTAGTGACTAAACCACCACCACCATGTGCCAGGTAGTGTTCTAGCACCTTTTACATATATTTACTTACTTAATCCTCACAGTTCAGTGGTGTGGTTACCATTACTTTCCTCATTTTGTGAACGATAAGATTCAGCCAGAGAAAAGTTTAAGTTACTTGCAGAAGATCACAAAGCAGAGCTGGTGTTCAAGTCAAGGCACTTAGCTCCAGAAGTCATGCTCTTATCTTAACCACCCCAATCTTGCACCTTCCATGCTGTATGCACTCAAAACTCTTGAAACCACTTTCAACCAATGATGATACTTACTGAATGTTGAAGACTATGTGCCAGATATTCTGTACTGAAAGTTTTGCATGAAACCTTTTGAGATACAGATGCTTGTTTCCATTCTATAGATGAAGAAACTGAGGCTCAGAGAGGTGAAGAAATCTACTTAAAGTGACACAGCTAGGAAGTGACAGAGTCAGCTTCTAATCCCAGATCTGTGTGGCTTTAAAAACCCTGAACTCCCAGGCACTACTATTGACCTTCCTGAAAGCTCTTTTCTCATACAAAAGGGGAAAAGAGTATTCTTGTCTTTAAGGTTATTTTGAAGTTGGTTATAACCAGATGGTGATTGTCCATAGATGTTGATAATGGTTTGCTAAGTGTAAGTGTTCTTCTGTTATGAGATTTCATCTGGGTGTAAATTTACAGAGAAGAAATGGAGACACAGACATAGAGAATGGACTTGTGAACACAGTGGGGGAAGGAGAGGCTAGTACTAGGCTAGTACAAATTGAGAAAGTAGCATTGACATATATACACTATCATGTGTAAAATAGATGACTAGCAGGAAGCTTCTGTGTAACACAGGGAGCTCATTCTGGCACCTGTGACCACCTAGAATGGTAGAATGGGGGAGGGGACACAGGCTCAAGAGGGACAAGATATATATACAATTATGACTGAGTCATGTTGATGTGTGGTGGTCAGAGACCACCACTACATTGTAAAGCAAGTATCCTCCAAAAACAACAAAAAATACCAGGGTGGCACACTTCAGTTCAGGAGAATACCCCACCTAATGCCTTCGACTGGGAATATTAATTTTAGGCTCTAAATGGCCACAAGGATCCTGGAAAAGTATAGGAAACAGTTCTTAATACCTTATTCTTATTTAATTATTTCAGCCTCAAGTGCACTCTTTTCAATGACTATATGGTGTGTGCAAAAGACACCTATACTGTTAAATGATCAAAGAAGAAAGTAGAAGCAATCTTGCCATTCTTCTACTCAAAAGCCCTATAGAATTCAAATGAATATTCAGGTTGATGTTCAACAGACTTTACATTAACAGCCTACCTTACCTCTTCAACATGAAAACTAGATTTTAATCAAACCCTTCTATTTACTGCTACAAAGTATACCTCTTCAGTCCCTGCCTCTGGATCTGTGCCTATCACTTTCCCCTTCTTCCACGGTCTTTCATCCAGGCTCACTTTAACATCCACCTCCTAGATGAACCCCAACTCATAACAACCACTTTGGTTCTAAATGTACAGCTCAATTTCCCTACAGAAACTAATGGTAGACATCATCATTCATTCAGGACCAGAATACCAAAAGAACTATTTAACTCACAAATTTTGAATTTCTTGACTTCTTTCAGGAATATGTCGGGATCATCATGATTTTGAAATTGTTTAATGAGTGAAAATCCTGTCCCCCAAACAATATTATAAAGTCCTCATGGGCAGGAAACATGTATGGCTTCAATTATTTTTCTCAGTGCTCATAGCTTCATCAGTTTTAGGTACACAAGAAGATTTTATTTTTTATTAAATGCTTAATGAACAAATGAATGAAACAGAACACTGCTGTGTACAAACATCTAGGAAGCACAGTCAAAAGCAATTAATCAAATGGATGAGTAATCTCAGAACAAACACAGTAAATGAAGCAGTTGGCTGGGGGCAATTTGGTCTATACCAATTCCTGCCAAACCTTCAGACTGTTCAAACTTCTAAGGATTTATTTTCTTATCTTGCTCCTTTCAAAACTGATCTCAAAACAGCTCAGGCTTCTGACAATTTTTTAGTCACTGCTAACCTCATGCTTTGTCTTATATAGGAATCGCTCAATTCTTCCACCTTATCCTTTTGAGTCTGAAAACCCTGCTTATTCTCCTTAATCCCATCAGAGAGTATCCAGTTAGTTCACACTGTGCTGTTCTTATCTCTTTTCTGTAAACCCTAACTGAGTAGAGGACTGTTGTTCCATTCTGGTTTTTGCTCTCTCTAGGACCAAATATTTTACAGCAGTTCCACAGCTTAGAGTGGGTGCCTCATTGATTCTTGACTCTCATTGACTGTCATTGATTCTTTAACCCTGAGGAACTATGATCACTGATAGACACAGCTGGCTGATGCATCAGTTACCTCTGTGTTATAGAAGGGCCTTTTTGAAAAAAGCTCACTGCCCTTCAAATGCGCCTTCCTTACAGCCTGGAATACAAAGAGGAAGTGGCATTTCACATTACTCACTTCTCTAAGTTTAGCTTTGAGAGAGTCCCATTCTCTTCAGGCATATCCTTCTTCCTCCAAATGTAACTTTTCCAGTCCAGGCACCCAGCACATCAACGTGCCACCACCTAATTGCCAGCTCACTTTCTCTTTAAAGAAGAGCATAGACCTGTCTGCTAGCTGTCTAGATAAGAAGGACTTAGCCTGGAAAGACAGAAAAAATAATTAAATAATAGGCTAATTCAGTTAAAGCAACTGCAACCACTGCCCAAACTCTATAACCCCTCTTCTTCCCATCAAAATTTACCTGTTCTATGTCTTCCTCCCTAGGAGTCCTGTTGGATAATGCTGCTGTCATAAAAATTAATCTGCACTAATGACTAGTATAATCTTAATGTACTCCAAAGCCTTAGTCTATCATTTATAATTTAAAAAATCACTGAAACCAGTCATGGCACCTCAGGAGATTCCAAAATTCCTAGTCAACAAGTTGCTTCTTTTACCTACCAACTAGTAGATGTGATCCTAATGGATGTGGTTACATTTTCTCATCTAAAGATGGACTTTCCCAACCGAGTTTTTCCAGAGTATCAGAAAAAGGAGACTCAGTTAGAGCAGAGAGAAAGGAATGGTTCCTAAGAAGCTGCCAAGAATTTGACTGAAAGGTGTTATAAATGATGCCACCTAACAGGTCCGTCTAATCAAGGCTATGGTTTTTCCTGTGGTCATGTATGGATGCGAGAGCTGGACTGTGAAGAAAGCTGAGCACTGAAGAATTGATGCTTTTGAACTGTGGTGTTGGAGAAGACTCTTGAGAGTCCCTTGGACTGCAAGGAGATCCAACCAGTCCATTCTAAAGGAGATCAGCCATGGGATTTCTTTGGAAGGAATGATGCTAAAGCTGAAACTCCAGTACTTTGGCCACCTCATGTGAAGAGCTGACTCAGTGGAAAAGACTCTGATGCTGGTAGGGTTTGGGGGCAAGAGGAAAAGGGGATGAGATGGCTGGATGGCATCACTGACTTGATGGACATGAGTTTTAGTGAGCTCCGGGTGATGGTGATGGACAGAGAGGCCTGGTGTGCTGCGATTCATGGGATCGCAAAGAGTCGGACACAACTGAGTGACTGAACTGAACAGTCTAAGTATCCTTTTCTGTAATTAGTCCTGCTAATGCCACAAAAGTATGCACAACTACTTTTGCCCTGGAGGAACACCATGCTTCAAGAATATTGCAATATGTAGCTAGAAGTGAACTGGACAATAAGAGGGAGAGAAAGTGAACCCCAGAGTTCAAGTGATTATAAATGATGCTTAGATGATTGATTTAGTGCACTCAGTTTGAAAATAAATTGTCTTGCAACTTGGGATTAAAGTAAGGCAACTAAGTGAAAAACATAATAGGAGCAAAATATATGTCTATAACTGGGAGACAGGCTTTCAAGGCAAAGAGACTTGAGGTCATGCCCAGTCTTTATTGAGTGTGTGACTCTAAATTCTTTATTTAACTTAGTTGAACCTCAGCTTTTTCAACTGAAAAACAGGTATAACAGTCCCTACTTCACAGAGTTATTTAGTTTTACTGAGTATTAAATTGCATCATGGCTATAATAAGTTTGGTACTTAAATGGAGATATAATCCCCCTCTTTATCATTATAATTCCCTCAGTTAATAAGGGCTAGTCCCCTTCTTTTTCCCTGATGTTAAGTGTGTGTTTCAGCAAAATTCTTAGAAACTTGGACTATTAGATCAAGGCAAATTGAAAGTTCATCTTATTAATTACTTCCTTTTTTACAGATGAGAAAACAAAAGTTCAGAACACTAGAGTGTGCCATACTGGATTGTATTATAAAATAGGAATGGGGCTAGAAATTCCTACCTCAATATTCTGAGTAAGTCTATACTTCATTCTGCATTACTCATTCCTATCCAGATGAGGAACATGGAAAGGAGGTGTTCTTCTCCAATTTTTTCTTAGATATTCTACTTAAACCAGCTTTATAGTTGAAATGGATAATTACCCATCTGCAGCTCACAAATTCCATAGCTATTTGCTGAGTGAATTTCCTAAACAACTCTCAGAATTACTTAAGACTGGATTAGAGTCGAATGGATACAATGAGGTCTCAGGATTCCAATGACAAGAAATGTCATGGAACTGACAGAACCTGAAACTCTGCTTTCAAGTGGCAGAAGGTAGTGGGAGGAAGATGTCTGAGGTTTGGAGCTTAAATGACTGGGAAAATGATGATGCTACGAACAGACATTTGGAAGTTGAGAACAGGAGTGGATTCACAGTAGAGATAGAGAAGATGAGTTCATTTTTGGACATGTTGTATTTGAGATGCCAGTGGAAACATTCAGGCTATGATGCCTGCAAGGCAGAGTTTCAGCTAGTCTTTTTTGTAGCTGTTGTATGAATATTTAACAAGCCAACCTCTCCAAGTAGACAGTTCTGAGCACAAGACTTGGTTGATAGACAGTCAGCACCTTCATGTAAACAAAAAGCACTCCTTTCCTCTGCCTAATGAAGCCTGGTATTGGATGTGGTGAGCAGAACATCAGCTAAATTAAGGTACCCACTTCCTCCAGAACCATTTGCAGTTACCCTGTCAGTAGCCAACTGCAGATGTGGGTCTGGAGGTCAGGGAACTCTCTGGGCTGGAAATAAAGATTTGGAAGTCATGATCTTATAGGGGCTTCCCCTGTGGCTTAGTGGTAAAGAATCTTCCTGCAGTGTAGGAGACTTGGGTTCAGTCCCTGGGTCAGGAAGATCCCTTGGAGAAGGAAATGGCAACCCACTCCAGTGTTCTTGCCTGGAGAATTTCATGGACAGAGTAGCCTCACAGGCTACAGTCCATGGGGTTGCAGGGAGTTGAACATGACTGAATGACTAACAAGGCCAGGACCTTATAGGTAAGAGCTGAAGCTGCTCAGAGAGAGTATATATAAAGACGAAGAATGGCTTTGTGGGCTTGGGTGTATGAGGGCTTCAGGAGGTTGTTTAGCATTCACTAATTGTTTTGGTTATTTCATTCACTGGCAGAACAAGTTACGTGGATACATGGGGGAAATTCCCCCAGGCAGAAGGAAAAAGACCCATACACAGGAATATAACTGGCGTGTTCTAAAGAGCCAGGACACTAGTGTGGCTACAGCAAAGTCAAACAACAGGGGAGAGTGGCTGGAGATGAGATCAGAGTAGGAAAGGACGGGGATCACTGCCATAGCAGATAGGATCTTACAGGCCATTATAAGAATGTTGCTTTTCCTCTAAGTAAAATGTAAGCAATTGGAGGGTATTGAGTGACATGACTTGACTTAGGTCTCAAAGGTTCACTCATAATTCTGTGTGGAAAATAAAATGCAGTGATGAAAGGCAAAAACAGGGAGTCTAGTTAGATGAAGCTTCTATAATGATCCTGACTTGAAATCAAGTTGCTTGGACCAGGGTGGCAACAGAAATGGTGAGAAGTGTTGAATTCTGGATATAAAGGTAATGCTAATATGGTTCCCTTAAATACTGCATGTAGAGGGAGGACAAAAGAGAGAGGAGATCTGAGGACGGAGTTGACATTTACTGAGATCAGAATGACAATGGGAGAAACACATTTGGAGGTGAAGATCAGGAATTTTGTTTGGGAAGTATGACTCTTCCAGTTAGAGAAGAGGTTTGGCCTGGGGATATCAAATTGGGATTCATCATTTTATACTTAGATTTTAAAGCCTTAAATCTAGATGAGATCACTAAAGGAATGAGTAGAGATAGAAAAGAGTTATGAAATGTAACCCTAAGGATCACAGAGATTAGAGGAAACAGGGAGGAAGAGTAATCAGTAAAAGAGGCAGAGAAGTAGTAGCCAGTGAAACAGGAGGAAAACAAGAGTACCAAGTCCTGGAAGTCAAGTAAAGACAGTATTTTAAAGAACTAGAGAAAGAAGTGCAGACAAAATCCAAAGTTAGTAGAAGGAAAGAAATCATAAAGATCAGATTGGACATAACTGAAACAGAGACTAAAATATAGTAGCAAAGATCAATGAAACTAAAAGCTAGTTCTTTAAAAAGATAAACAAAAATTGACAAATCTTCAGCTAGACTTATCAAGAAAAAAGGGAGAGGACCCAAATCAACAAAATCAGAAATGAAAAAGAAGTTACAATTGACCCTAAAAAATACAAAGAACCATGAGAGACAACTATGATCAATTATGGGCCAATAAAATGTACAACCTAGAAGGAATGGGCAAGTTATAAGGTACAATCTCCCAAGACTGAACCAGGAAGAAATATAAAATATGAACAGATCAAATACCAGTATTGAAATTGAATCAATAGTCTAAAAATTCCCAACAAACAGAAGTCTAGGACCAGATGGTTTCACAAGTGAATTCCACCAAACAATTAGAGAAGAATTAACTCCTATTCTTCTGAAATGATTCCCCTAAAAATAGCAAAGAGGATTACTTCCAAATTCATTCTATGAGGCCACCATCACCCTTATAACAAAAACAAGATACAGATATTACAGAAAAAGAAAATTATAGGCCAACATCAGTGATGAATATAGATGCAAAAATCCTCAACAAAGTACTAGCAAAGCAAATCCAACATCACATTAAAAGGATCATACTCCATGATCAAGTGGGATTTATCTTAAATATGCAAGAATTTTTTTAATATCCACAAATCAGTATGATACACCACATTAACAAATTGAATCAAAACCATATGATCATCTCAATAGATGCAGGAAAAGCTTTCAACAAAATTCAACACCCACTTATGATAAAAAATCAAAACAACACAAAGCTCATCAGAAAGTGGACATAGAGGGAATCTACCTCCACATAATAAGAGCCATATATGACAAACCCACAGTTTATATCATATTCAGTGGTGAAAACCTGAAAACATTTTCTCTAAGATCAGGAACAAGACAAAGATGCCTACTCTAGTCCTAGCCACAGAAATCAGACAAGAAAAAGAAACAAAAAGAATCCAAATTGGAAAGGAAAAAAATAAAATTATCACTCTTTGCAGATGACATCATATCATATATAGAAAATTCCAAAGACACCACCAGAGAACTACTAGAGCTCAATGAATTTAGTGAACTTTCAGGATACAAAATTAATATATAAAATCTCATGCATTTCTGTATACTAACAATGAACTATCAGAAAGAAATTAAGGAAACAATCCCATTTACCATCACATCTGAAAGAATAAAATACCTGAGAATAAACCTACTTAAGGAAGTAAAAGTCTTGTAGTTCAAAAACTAAGATACCAATGAAACAAACTGGTCAGCCGAATATCTAATAGATAAAATAATCTTTAAAAAAAAGAGAGCTAGAGGAATCAGGCTCCCTGACTTCAGAGTATACTACAATAATCAAATCAATATGGTCCTGGCACAAAACAGAAATGTAGATCAATGGAACAGGAGAGCCCAGAAATAAACCTATGCACTTATGGCCAATTAATCTCTGGCAGAGGAGGCAAGAATATACAATGGAGAAAAGACCATCTCTTTAATAAGTGGTGCTGTGAAAAATGAACAATTACGTATGAAAGAATGAAATTTGAACATTCTCTAATACCATGTACAAAAATAAACTCAAAAGAGATTAAAGTCCTAAATGTAAGACCAGAAACCATTAAACTCCTACAGGGAAACACAGGCAGAACACTCTTTGACATAAATATTTTTTTAGGTTAATCTCCCATGGAAAAATTAATAAAGCAAAAATAAACAACTGGGACAAAATTAAACTTAAAACTTCTTCACAGGAAAAGAAACCACTGACAGAACAAAATGACAAACTACTGAATGGGAAAAAATATTTGCAAATCATGTGACCAATAAGAGTTTAGTATCCAAAATATCAATATATAAACAGCTTACACAACTCAACATCAAAACAAACAAACTTGATTAAAAATTGGGCAGAAGACCTGAGTAGACAGTTTGCCAAAGAGAAATTCAGATGACCAACAAGTACATGAAAAGCTCAATATTGTTGATCATCATGGAAATGTAAGTGGAAACCACAGTGAGCTATCACCTCACACCTTTCAGGATAGTTATCATCAAGAAGAACACAAATAACAAGTGCTGGCAAGTATATGGAAAAGGGGAACCCTAGTAAATAGTTGGTGGGAATGTTGATGTAGCCACTATGGAAAAGTATGGAGGTTTCTAAAATAACTAAGAAGAGAACTACCATATGATCCAGCATTTCTACTCCTGCATATATATCCGAAGTAAAAACACTAATACAAAAATATCCATGTACTCCCATGTTCATAGCAAATTATTTACAATTATAAAGATAATGGAAGCAATGTAAGTGTCCATCAACAGAAGAATGGATAAAGAAGATGTGATACACACC
>SJYC01041053.1:0-26843 GCA_006408675.1 Madoqua kirkii
TTTTTATCTTTCAATTTGTTAATGTGTTGTATCATATTGATTGATTTGTGAATATTGAAGAATCCTTGCATCCCTGGGATAAAGCCTACTTGGTCACGATGTATGATCCTTTTAATATGTTCTTGGATTCTGTTTGCTAGAATTTTGTTAAGAATTTTTGCATCTATATTCATCAGTGATGTTGGCCTGTTGTTTTCTTTTTTTGTGGCATCTTGGTCAGGTTTTTGATATTAGGGTGATGGTGGCCTCATAGACTGAGTTTGGAAGTTTACTTTCCTCTGCAAATTTCTGAAAGAGTTTGAGTAGGATAGGTGTTAGCTCTTGTCTAAATTTTTTTATAGTATTTAGCTTTGAAGCCATCTGGTCCTGGGCTTTTGTTTTCTGGAAGATTTTTGATTACAGTTTTGATTTCCATGCTTGTAGTAGGTCTGTTAAGATTTTCTGAGAACTAGAATATTTTTGAAAGTATTTACAAGAAAATGTCAACAGTGGTTGCTTCGGGGGAAGAATAAGAGACAATGTATAAATGGAGGGAAATTTATTGCTCATTGCTATGCAATTCTGTGATGTCTGAATACATATATGTCATATATAAATAATCACACATAGATATATACACATGCTGGAAAGCTACTTCAAGATAAACAAAAATGAAATTTAGAGGGTGAAACAAAACCCTGTCTGTAAGTTTAAAATGATGTTGAGTATATTATGAATAAAGGAAAACTCACTTAAACAACTGTTCATATAAAAATTTAAAACATCTGAACATTTTAGTTAACTGTGGGCTAAAAATGAATCAATAGTATGACATGGTTGCTTAAAAAGGCTAATGCAATTTTAGGGACTATAACAGACTTTCATTATCCAGATCTAGAAAACTGATTGTTCCACTTTACTATGTGCTATCTCAAGCATACCTTAAGTATTATGTAATTTCATTTCTGCATGACATGTATTAGGAGAGATAGTTACCAATGTAAGAGAGACTATCAGGGAGAGACAGAAAAACTATGAAGTAGCTGAGACAGATTTGTTTCAAAAAGGAAGACTTAAGGGAAATAAGAAATTTATCTTCAAATAGGTAAAGGCAAGAGTGGTTAGAATTAATTTATATCCTTTCAAACAGCACTACCAGGACCTCCACAATCACAAGGGCTAAGAGAAACAAGTTTCAGCTCATTATAAAAGTGTCCTAACAATTTGGTTGTGGAGCAGGAGCAGAGTTGAAGGAAATTAATATTTACTGTCTATAACATGTCAAACCCATTACCTACCTCACAGCAATCCTGCAAGGAAGATATTATTCTTCATTTTTCAGAGGAGAAAATGGAATCTCAGGAATGTTGGGTAACTTCACCTAAGATTCTACAGTAAGTAGAAGCAGAGCAAGGAATATGAATCCAGCTTACAATAGGCTCCTAACTTGATTTTCATACATCTAGTACTGTTCATCCAATACCAGTGTAGCCAGAATGCTCATTTTAAAGCATAAATTTGATCATGTTACTTCTTTGCTTAAGGTTTCATGAAGCCTTTCATGATGTGGCCATTTCTTACTTCTCTGTAACCATGCACCACTTGGTACTATACCAGGGCCACACTGAATATCTTCAAGTTACTCAGATACATATAGAAAAAAATTGTGTTTCAATGGAAAACTATGCATTTTCTTAGCCTACTTTTCTAGGTTACAGACTCTATCTGTTCATTGTTTATGAGCCATTTTACAGTTCTTTGTAAGTTGTAGATAACTGAGAGCCATGTACGTTATGTCCTACCCAACAATGATTTAGTTGATTCTTCCTAACTCTTGTGGAAAAAACAGTTTTGTCTCCATTTGCAATTCATCTTAATATTTCTTTATTCCATATAAATCTGTGCTCTTTTGACTTCTGAACCAGTTATGACATCTGCCTGTTTCATTACTATAAGTAAAATAAATACTTTAACACATATTCATTTTTATAAATGTATAAGCATCATGACTGTACCTCTCTCTGAAAATTATTTTTTAACCTATAACAAGCAATCTTCTTTATAGCCTATTTCTTCACTCTTGGCCTTCACATAACCCATTTCTTATATCTAGAACAAATTCTTTACACAATCTTCCCCTATTGCCAGCAAAGGGTTTATAAAATGTTTGTTGAATGAAAGTAAAACAAGGTTAAAAGGAAGAAATCAACCAACCAAATCAGGTCTGCCTGACACCAAAGCCTAAGCTCTTTCCAATAAGTTGCTGCCTTTTATATTTTTAACATCATCTAAACAAGAGAATAATCTACCTCAGAAAAATGAAAAGCTGGGTTATCTTCCCATTAGGGATGCAGTAAGGTGGGATTCTGACATTGGGGATGTTAAAAAAATATTTTGACACTTGTTTAAACAATAAGGCAAACTTTACTCAAAAACTGCTGTAGTAGAGGTACTACAATGGGAGAGAGAGATTGGGCTCATCTTGGAGGAAGACAAAGACACATGGGAATTTATAGTCAATGCATAGAGTAAAGAGGGCAATGGATGGAAAATTACTAAGAGGAAATATCAATGGTAGGGGGGTATTCTTACTAAACTGACCTAATAAAATTCTTGCTATGAACTTCCTTGGTGGTCTAGGGGTTAAGACTCTGAGCTTCCAGGGGACACAGGTTCCATCCTTAGTCAGCAAGCTAAGATCCCACATGCCTTGCAGCATGGCCAAAAAAAAAAAAAAGATTCTTGTTAATAGCAGTAAAAGCAGGCCAAAGGCTTAGACATTAAAGATGGAGGATGAGAAAATTGATCATATATCAATGATGAGTAGGTGTCAAGAGGGAAGTATCAAATAATTCTTAGCAGAATCTTTTTCTAAGACTGGACTGGGCAGGCCAAAGAAAGGATAGGGACCAAGATCAAGGTATAGGCAAGAAGAGGGATCCAAGTATTCTGACTAAAGATTGGTTAAGGAAACAATCTTCATCAATAGGTCTGTGTGTGCTAAGTCAGTTCAGTTGTGTCCAACTCTTTACAACCTTATGGACTGTAGCCTTGTAGGCTCCTCTGTCCATGGGATTCTCCAGGCAAGAATACTGGAGTGAGTTGCCATGCCCTCCTTCATTGGATGTTCCCCACCCAGGGATTGAATTTGTATCTCTTACATCTCCTGCACTGGCAGGCAGGTTCTTTACCAGTAGCACCACCAGAAAGCTCTTGTTAAGAGGTAGGTTGCAATAAATCATCTCTATGGGTATCTCCCACTCTATGGTCATTGAAATGTAGTATAGTAGAGCCAAGGTCTGCATCATACATCTGTGAACACTTCAAGAGAAAGAGAGCATAAGACAAAAAGAACTCTACATCTGTGTGTCACCCACAGGCCCCTGATATCAGCCCATATGGCCTTTTTTTTTAAGCATATTAAATACCAACTAGAATCTAGGAAACAAAGCATAAAGATGGCTGTGATTTCTAGAGCATTCCTAGATGGCTTCCCACTGTGAAATTCTTAGGGAACAGCCCCATGCATGTTTAATTGGAGCTGCTTCTTTCTATTTATGTGGGCAAGTCATATCAGTGGTTTGAAAAAGAGAGAATGAAAATGAGTCAACAGAATGGCGAAAGCAGCTTGCGACAGACTCATCTCAGAGAAGGTACCAGAGGCAGCTCCTACCGCAAACAGCAACCAGCTAGGATGCCATGCTCACTTACAAGGTCCCATGCTTTGCACCTCAGGAGACAGGAGCCAAATCAGTAGCATGAAAGAGGGAAATGCTTCCCACTGAAAACCCCAAAATGGCTCAAAACCTTATCTTATTGCTCTGCACCAATCGTGGAGTCACTCCACCACTAGAGTCAAATCTTTGCGCTGAAGCACTAACTCCAGGAACTGACACACTGACACTTAAAACATGGGAAGAGTAACCTGTTAGTGCTCAATAACCAGCTGTGTGACTTTTGTTGAGGATTTCCATCTCTGGGCTCCAGGATCACCAAGGTAAAAATGAGGGGCTTAGACCAAGTTTCATCCAGTTCTGATTTCTATGCTTCTATATTTTTTTCAACCCAAAAGGGCAGTCATTATCAGCTAGTAAGTACTACCTAATTAGCAAGTTTCAGAATAGACAAATTGTGAGAGAGAACATGAAGAGAGAGATGTATAGGTCAGGAGTTACTGCATGGGGCCAAGTAGATGCACTATAACTAGGGGGTGGGGCGGGTAGGAGGGGCTTGGGCAGCTATGGGACAGAGATAGCAGGAAAACTGGGGCACCCACAGTTGTTGGAGCACAGAGTTTACTAAATCACAGAATTTACTTGCTTCGTGATTTTTCAGCTCAAGCCCAATCCGCCATATTCACATGCAGACCCATGTATATATACACACACTCAGTCACTCTCTTTCTCACACACACTCTGTCTCTCCAAATACAGTAGTTCACAATCGATTCTATATTTATTTCAGTAACCAAGCTGGCAATGGAAGTCATAAAACAAATACTTCCCAAGCTCATGTTATCACAGCAGTACCTGTTAGAAGACTGGGCTTAGTGAAAATATGAGCTCATAGCTTAGGAGAAGGGCTTTTAAAAAAAATTGCTTCATTTTATTTAATAATGTGACTCCTATAATAAGGCACCTGAAATAATTTAGGCCAAGTAAGAAGGTATGAACCAGTTTACTTTAAACTCAGTTCATTCTACGTAAATTTCATTGTACCTGAAGATGCTGTTTACGTATCTTTTAGGACAAACAGGGCAGAGGCTGATAGTATGGGAAAAGTTCCACGTAAATCATCTCCCAGAGCTTGTATGGCAGAGAGCTCAAAGATGGATCTTTTTCTCTCTGTGCTTTTTGGTTTATACTCACTTTCCATGCTTCATTGTAACTCATTTTCATTAGATTCAAAGACACATTTTTGTATTAAAATGCTTACAACTTCACCAAGTAAATCCTTTGAAACAGAAGTGCACCTGTTTTTCTCTTAGGCATGGGGCATTAAAAAAAAAATAAAGCCGTATATCTGCTTTAAAATGAAAAGCTATTTCATTCTGGCTTATCATCACCAGGTATTTGAGGGCTAGGGACTGGGAGCTATGGCTGTAAATCTCTTATAAGTAGAGTGCCAGCCTGCAAGGTCAATATGGAGTCATTTCTAATCCTTTATCCTCAATTCTAACAAATACACCCACACACATAATATATATTGTCTATGCAACTGTCAAAAAAAAGTCAAAACTAATCTGATATATAACTTGGTTGGATCAAGGCTTAATTTACTCTAAACATTGAAAAATGCCCTTAGTAATCTAGAAATTTTCAAATGGCCTAATGTGCAGTGTTACAGTTTGCAGTGTATGAACAGGGCCCACAATAAATAATGTCTTTTATCTTTCTATAGATGGCCACTGAAGTAAGGAAAGATGGAAGGAAGGAGCAGAGGGGAGAAGGAAAGGGAAGAAAAGACAGAAAAAGCTTATATGTTGGTCAAAGTGCCAAGAAACAAAGATCTAACACATTGACTTATTTAAAGAAAATAATAGTCTCAACATTATCATCATTATTATCCTTGCATTTTTGTAAAGATAAAGATCCTGCAGGGAAAATCATTCCTCTCTTATTATGCTTTAAATACATCCACAAAATACTCTAAATGTCATGTTTATGTTCCCAACTATACACATTAAAGGAATCATCTCCTAAAGTCTGATCTGTGGGCTAAATGAAACTAAGCTACATATCTGATCTTCTCTCTCTGACAGCTAAATATCTCCCACTTCTGATAACAGTCAAACATTTTAAATACCAGTTGTATTTTTCTTTTGTGACTTTAAATAATTTTTGTTACACAGACATAACAGTGCTTCTGGTTAATTATTGTATCATCAAGTAGCCAGTGAAGCCTCCATTTGAATGTGGCACTACTCTACCCATTGTACACACAAAACAGCAATGCAGTCTCCACCCAGTGAACACTTAGAGAAGTAACACGCCCAGGCATAAGTAATGTACGTCTGAGTCTACTTACCATTTCCATTTGGCCAGTCATTTCAGCCAGAAAAGCTGATCCCATACAGTCATAGCTATAGACAGTCAAGTAAGCACAAGACTGAATAAACCAACAACCAGACAACGTTGTCTCAGGCCTCAAAATTTTAAGTCTATATGTGGGTCTATGGAAGAAGATGGTTGTGAGTTTAGGCCGGAGAGAATTATTTCTTCTTTTAGGAAGAAGAAGAAGTGAAAGAACATTCCTCTCTGTTATCCCAAGATCACCTGTGGGAAAATTGGACTGATCATATGTGAAGCCTGGGGCAAGCAATGGGAATTTTGGTCCTGTATTAAGGTTTTCCATATAAACAGAACCAATGGGGTGTGTGTGTGGGTGAGTGTGTGTATACAGAGACAGAGAGAGAAAGATTGATTGGTTTTAAAAAATTGATTTATACTACTCTGGAAACAGAGAAATCCAGACCTGGGAAAGCCAAGTCTGAAGACAGAAGAAGACCAAAGTCCAACTTGAAGACAATGAGGCAGAGAGAAAATATTCGCTTTTACTCAACCCAGCCACACTGAGAAGGACAATCTGCTTTACTCAGTCTAATCCAAAACATGCTCATAGACGCGAGCAGAAACAACATTTAACCAAATATCTAGGCACCTTATGACTCAGTCAAGTTGACACATAAAATTAACCATCACAGGATCTAAGAGTTGATCAGGATGGCCAGATGAAACAGAAAACAGCTCACATACTGATCCCCATTTCCCGTTTCCCCAAATTGTTATTCATTGGCCTCAGTATAACCTCAGGTTTGCTAACCATCAACACTTTGTTTTCCTCAGTTCAGTTCAGTTCAATTCAGTCACTCAGTCGTGTCTGACTCGTTGCGACCCCATGAATTGCAACACGCCAGGCCTCCATGTCCATCACCATCTCCGGGAGTACACTCAAATTCACATTCTTCGAGTCAGTCTCATCCTCAGTCATCTCCTTCTCCTCCTGCCCCCAATCCCTCCCAGCATCAGAGTCTTTTCCAATGAGTCAACTCTGCGCATGAGGTGGCCAAAGTACTGGAGTTTGAGCTTCAGCATCATTCCCTCCAAAGAAATTCCAGGGCTGATCTCCTTTAGAATGGACTGCTTGGATCTCCTTGCAGTCCAAGGGACTCTCAAGAGTCTTCTCCAACACCACAGTTCAAAAGCATCAGTTCTTCGGTGCTCAGCCTTCTTCACAGTCCAACTCTCACATCCATACATGACCACAGGAAAAACCACAGTCTTGACTAGGTGGACCTTAGTCGGCAAAGTAATGTCTCTGTTTTTGAATATACTATCAAGGTTGGTCATAACTTTTCTTCCAAGGAGTAAGCATCTTTTAATTTCATGGCTGCAGTCACCATCTGCAGTGATTTTGGAGCCCCCCAAAATAAAATTTGACACTGTTTCCACTATTTCCCCATCTATTTCCCATGAAGTGATGGGACCAGATTCCATGATCTTCATTTTCTGAATGTTGAGCTTTAGACCAACTTTTTCACTCTCCTCTTTCACTTTCATCAAGAGGCTTTTTAGTTCCTCTTCACTTTCTACCATAAAGGTGGTGTTATCTGCATATCTGACGTTATTGGTATTTCTCCCGGCAATTTTGATTCCAGCTTGTGTTTCTTCTAGTCCAGTGTTTCTCATGATGCACTCTGCATATAAGTTAAATAAGCAGGGTGACAATATACAGCCTTGACGTACTCCTATTCCCATTTGGAATCAGTCTGTTGTTCCATATCCAGTTCTAACTGTTGCTTCCTGACCTGCATACAGATTTCTCAAGAAGTAGGTTAGGTGGTCTTGTATTTCCATCTCTTTCAGAATTTTCCATTTTATTGTTATCCACACAGTCAAAGGCTTTGGCATAGTCAATAAAGCAGAAATAGATGTTTTTCTGGAACTCTCTTGCCTTTTCCTTGATCCAGAGGATGTTGGCAATTTGATTTCTGGTTCCTCTGCTTTTTCTAAAACCAGTTTGAACATCAGGAAGTTCATGGTTCATGTACTGCTGAAGCCTAACTTGGAGAATTTTGAGCATTACTTTACTAGCATGTGAGATGAGTGCAATTGTGCAGTAGTTTGAGCATTCTTTGGCACTGCCTTTCTTTGGGACTGGAATGAAAACTGACCTTTTCCAGTCCTGTGGCCACGGCTGAGTTTTCCAAATTTGCTGGCATATTGAGTGCAGCACTTTCACAAATCTTTCAGGATTTGAAACAGCTCAATTGGAATTCCATCACCTCCACTAGCTTTGTTTGTAGCGATGCTTTCTAAGTCCCACTTCACATTCCAGGATGTCTGGCTCTAGATTAGTGATCACATCATTGTAATTATCTGAGTCATGAAGATCTTTTTTGTACAGTTCTTCTGTGTATTCTTGCCACCTCTTCTTAATATCTTCTGTGTCTGTTAGGTCCATACCATTTCTGTCCTTTATAGAACCCATTACCATCAACACTTCGTTTTCCCCAGTAAGTGTCCATAAATAGATTATTTAAGGTTATGAGGGTAAGAAGATAAGACTATTTTTTTAACCCACTCATTAAGCTCACCCTGACTGACTGCATTGAAAACCACTGAATATCTCAACTTTGTTGTCTTCCCAGCCACTTGATAATACTGGGCTCTGGTTAATGCTCTAAAGACAAACAGCATTTCAGCCTATATGGGATGCTCCAAAGACTTCAAACATAAGCCTGTGCCAGCAATAGGCTCACAGGAAGTGAAAAGTTAGACCGGCCTTATCTCATTCTCCAGGATAGTTCTATAGTTACCTTTATAGTTAACCTAGGTTCTTATTCATGATTCCACCTCCGATATTAACCATACACAGTTAAAAATATCTTCCTGACCTGCAATGTATCATTTTAAAGGGCAAATAAAATTAAACACTCAGATAAGCACTCACTGGTGTTTGACTCTTAAACTCTCCATTTTTTCCTTGTGCTTTTTCTCTTTCTTTTTTAATTATCAAAGATTATAATTGTACAATATTATAAAGTATAGAACAAAATACAATTATTGGAGGACAATTTTTCTCCAGTATTGTGTTGGCCTCTGTCACACAGCAACATGAATCAGCCACAGGTATACATATGTCCCCTCACTCCTGAACCCGCCTCCCATCTCCCTCCCCACCCCACTCCTCTAGGTTTTCATAGAGCCCCTGTTTGAGTTCCCTGAGTCATATAGCAAATTCCCATTGGCTATCTATTTTCCATATGTTTTGCATATGTTTCCATGCTACTCTCTCAATCCATCCCACTCTCTCCTCCCCCACTGTGTCCACAAGCTTGTTCTCTATGCCTGAACCTAGAGCAAACCTAGAGCAATGTGAATTCAGAAAGACAAATATTGTATTGATGCATGCATTTGGATCTAGAAAGACAGTACTGATGAACCTATAAACTCTACTTTTAACATCACTCCACATATTTGAAGAATGGGCTACTGTGAAACAGTTATCCCACTATAGCAGGGAGGCTTTATAGAAATATGTTCTCCTTTCTCCTTCTCTTTCCCAATGCCAGGATTCCTTCTCCAAGCAGCCTGGCTCCTCCAGGAGCTATAAGAATGATAGGGTGCATGAAATACTGTGTTCAAAATAGGCACTTTCCTAACAGATGGTGTAGAATGGTGAGTTGAAAGGAGAAAGTCATTGTTAGGCAACATTTCAAACAACAAAAATAAGTTGTGGGGGCTTGGGGAGGAAATTGTGTTTTGGTTCAAAGCAGCAAATTACCTGGATGGCTTACAGTATCTGACAATCTAAGAATATCAAATTATCCACTGAAAATCTGGCTACCTAAGCTGCTTTTCCCAACTGCACATTATTTGCTCAACAAATTTTCCACTCACAAGTCTCTGAGAGGAAATTTCAAAATGCTCTTTTCACCACTAAAAAAATACATATTTTTAAGTGACTATAGAAAGGATCTAGAGAATAAAATACCAAATTTCCCTGAAACTTGCAAGTTTCACTTGAAAATAATTATAGTTACCTATAGCAAACAATGTCTTCCTCTTATATTGATTAAGCATGATAATCTAGATAAATAAGTACTCACCATAGTATAAAATAAATATATATTACTTCATCTAAAACCTCAAAGATTTAAAGATGTTTAACCTTTTGTATAGCCTTCTTTTGTTATCATTTTATTTCTGTTTAGAAAACTTTCTTAGCCATTCTTTAATGGTAGGTGTGCTGGTAACAAATTCTTAGCTTTTCTTAATTTGAGACTGTTTAATTTCCCCTGAATTTCAG
Organism: Madoqua kirkii; assembly: GCA_006408675.1. Taxonomy (NCBI): domain Eukaryota; kingdom Metazoa; phylum Chordata; class Mammalia; order Artiodactyla; family Bovidae; genus Madoqua; species Madoqua kirkii. The sequence continues at coordinate 10,291 of SJYC01041053.1, forward strand.
AAGGGTATTTTTGCTCTAAATAGAATTTGGTGCTGACAGTTCCTTTAGTGCCACTCTGGCTGCCATGGCTTTAGGTGATAAATTCACTGATAATTGTATCACTGGTCCCCCAGAGGTAGTTTGTTGTTTCACTCTAACAGGCTTTTTATGGAGAAGGCAATGGCACCCCACTCCAGTACTCTTGCCTGGAAAATCCCATGGATGGAGGAGCCTGGTGGGCTGCAGTCCATGGGGTCTCAAAGAGTCGGACACGACTGAGCGACTTCACTTTGACTTTTTACTTTCATGCATTGGAGAAGGAAATGGCAACCCACTCCAGTGTTCTTGCCTAGAGAATCCCAGGGACGGGGGAGCCTGGTGGGCTGCCATCTATGGGGTCACACAGAATCGGACACGACTGAAACAACGCAGCAGCAGCAGCAGCAGCAGCAACAGGCTTTTTTGGCTGTGTCTGTTAGTTCCAGGTTAGAGGCTACTCCAGTATCCTGTCTGGGATAGAGCAGAGGTTAAAAAAGAGAGAGAGAGAGAGAGCAAGAGCCCGGCAGAATTACTTCTGTGTTGTTCTTCAAGTACCAAGGTTTCTAAAGCAGTCTGCCTTCTTATTTCATCCTTTTGGATATTTCTTATTTGTTTGATGTAGTAAGACCATGTTTTGTTATTTGTAACAACCTAATTATCTGTAAGAGGGAGAAAATAAGAGGAATGAGGCTGTTCCATCTTGTCTGCCCTCTGGGATAGCAGTAAGAGTGAAATAATAAAGAAACTAGAAGGAAATAAAACAAAATGCTAAGAGTTAATTACAGGACTGGAGTCGGGGATATAGGTATTATTTTTATTTGCACTTTTCTGTATTTTAGTATGTCTCAATGGAAGGCAAAGGACACATTTGCTTTGTTGTAGGAGCCATGTTAGGGAAACAGGACTTCTTCTGAAGTGGTTACTATGAGTCTCTAGTGGCTCCACCTTCCTTACTTTAGAAAAACATGATATACTCCTTTAATACATCATGGCTTTTAGCCTTTCTCATGTCCCAAACTCACTGAGACCAACTCAGCATCTTTTGACTCTCAGAACAAACTGTTCTTGCATTCACTCAAGTAATGTAGTAAGTGCCCCCCTCTATGCTACGTGTTAGCTTATACTTCTGAATAAGACACAGGCAATGTTTAGAAATAAAATATATAAGAGCTATAATAGAAATGTACACACATTAATTACCTCTATTACAGCAATGTTCAGACTAATTTTCCCTTAGACTTCGGTAACATTAATAATTGAGCTTTAAAGTCTTAGAGGGGGGAAAAATCTGTTTCCCTCCCTTATTTTGTATTTAAACTAGTGCAGAGTAGGAACTAATCCCTAGAGAATTTGCCAGTTAGCAAACAGTAGCCATCTGTCCCACTGCTGGCTGCAATTATTCCCTTATGAATTTGCCCTTTGGAGGCCACTTTAAGAGAGATCAAGTTGGAGGTCACTACTTTGGTCTTCAGGGAATTTCCAGGCAAAAACCCAGCCCCCGTGAAATTGTATGAGTGGAGTAGCTATGTAGCAAACCATTCTACTTCCATAGACTGCTAATTGTCCTACTTCCTCAATAAAACCACACAAGTCTTCCCTCCACAATTCTAATATGAATTCTTATGAGCAAGGCAGCCCTTTCAGATGCCCGTAAAATAAAACCATCTTTGGGAGCTGACCTCATGCTATAGAAAGTTAGTCCTGATCAAAAGAAGAAAAGACTGTCCTGAAATCTAGGATTAGTTGATAGAGACCACTTAATTCTGGGGCTCTTGGGAGCATCTCTTTTCTTAATGTTTCCACATTTTAGGGGATGCCCACTTCTCTTGGATCATCAGCCCCTTCCATTTCACAGCCAGCAATGGCATCACTCCAACCTCTGCTTCTATTATCATATTGTCTTCCTGTGCCTTTGACCCTCTGTCTCTCTCTCTCTTTAAGAACATTTGTAATTATATTGGTTCAAGCCAGATAATCCAGGATAACATCCTCATCTCAAGATCCTTAATTTAATCACATGTGCAAAGCCCCCTTTTCCAGGTAAAGTAACATATTTATGGATTCCATGGATTAGGATGTGGATAACTTTGGTTGGGGTGGGGTATTATTCTGCTTTGCTTGTTTATTCACCTCATGGTTGGACTCCTGATGTAAAATTTGTCTCTGATGTGTGCTGATTTCTAGTAATGATCCTGGCTTGAGTCTTGACAATGTGAATTTCTCTACCTTTTGGTTACTCTGAAAAGATAATAAATGTATGTGTGTACCTGGGAAAATGAGGAACAGGTTCTATACCATGTAGAGGGGAAGGGAAGGACATTTAATACTCACAACGAACTTATAAGGTAGATATTATTTTCCCCATTTATAAATGAGAAAAGAGGTTCATAGAGGTTATATCATCAATTTAGATCACACAGATAGGAAACGGCAAGCCATAGTTGAGAGAATACTGTTGTGGCACCAGAGTTCCCTGAACCAATCCATCAGAAGTAGGCAAAATAACCTGATAGTTGAGCTGCTGGGTTCATTCAAACCATTCTCTTCCCATCCATGGCACTTGGGCCAACATCGCAGTCTAAACTGTTTTGCACTTTCCCTCCTCTCTTTATCTCTTTCCACTCCTCCTCCAAAGCAATAGCTTTCTCTACTGCCAAAAACATTTGGTACAGCCTGGGATGTGTAACTCCATATGAGTACTTCTAAGGAGCTATTTCCACAAACATTTACAGCTCTAAAATGGATCATTTCTTCAGCCTTACTCATGAGTAGACTCTCATATTGAGATTTCTCAATATGTTCCTGATACAATTTCTCAGATTTAAACAGCCAAGGACAGGGTAGGAACAAGTCAGAATTCTTGCCTGTAGAACGGTTCCTTCCTTGATGCATCAATAAGCCAGCCAGTTGACCTTCTGGGAAGGATGCCAGGTCCAACTTTTCAATGAGAACTTGGCTAGACCTTATGGAGCTCTGAATTGGCTGGGCATTTTTGTTGGCTACAACTATTATTTCTACTTTTACTTAAGTCACCATAACTAAAAAGTACTGTCCAATAATTACAGAAGAAATGTTTTAGAGCTCTAGGATTCAATTCTATGACAGGTTGTATGGCCAAACCCTGCCTTCACAAAAGACACAGTCACGCACACAATCTGCCGTAAGGCAAAATATGGTCCTGGCAGTGAAGTCAATTACAGGAATTGCTTTGGGCCAAGACCAGAGGAACATAACTGTTATGAAGCATAAAGTCATTCTGTAAATTTACCAGAACTATCCTAGAACTTCAGACCGAGATACTGAAATCCACTTTCCTTTATCAAATAGGCTGCAGGCTCAGGTTTGACTCACATTTGGGATACAGTCATGTCACTTGCATTTGCTGCTAAGAAGACTGTCTTCTGGTGTAGAATAGTTATTTGTCTTTGACTGAGTCTGAAATGGAACAGGACCTTATGGTCCTTGCCCCCCATTTCCTTACCTGCCTTTTGTCTATAGAAAAACTTTAGCCAAAAAATGAGTTTAATCACAGAAGTGAGAAAATACAGAAACAAAGGAAAATAGTCCAAGGAGACCAAATAATAATAGTTTAGTCATTAAGCAGAGTCAAGGATGTTTTAGATAATACTCTGAGGCATATCCTGTGAGATGTCTTGCAGATACTTAATCCCCTATCAGGTAGAGGATGTTATTTACATGATGACCAGACTATAGCCATGACATAAGCTGCCACAATTCCGAGAACTGGCTTCAAAGAAATGGGAATAAACTGACCCTGAAACTAAAGGTTAACCATACTTAAGCAATCAAGATGATGCTAGTCAGACTGATGACTGATTTCAAGATAACCATTGGAGTTGACTGGACTTTTTGCATGTTGCCCAGTCCCTCAGCCTATAAAAGCTATTGCCCACTGGCTGGGGGTGAAGGGTGGATGGGGAGTCAGCTTTAGGGACAACTGTCTGCACTCCTCCCTGGTTGCTGGCATCCAAAATAAACTAAATTTTCCCTCCCACCAATCTTGTCTCTTTATTCGCTTTTGAGCAATGAGCAGTCAGTCAGATCCCACTTTCAATTACAAGCCCACTATATAAGTTGGCTGTGGGGGCGGGGGGGCAAGCAGTAGGTTTTAAAGAAGCCAAAATTGAGCATATATTTATTCAAGCCTGATATCATTTGTGGAAATAATTCTATAAGCAGGCCTTGATAATATTTCTCATTTTTTCTGCCAGAAACAACTTGGAGTAGAAAAAGGGAAGGAAAGGTACCTGAATCCTGAAAATATGCAAGTGTGAATCATAAACTCCAAAGGCAGAAGCACTAAACACATCTAAGAAGCCAAGCCTACCCTCCCACTTGATAAATACTAGCCAAATTTAAGGCCTAGTGAATATAATTAGCCAGCAGATCAGAATCATAAAACCCTGAGTTCTAACCCCTCTATTTTGCTCCTTTAAGCGTAAAGTGATTGTAATGAAATTGAGAGAAATAAGTCAAGCCATTCATGTTTATATTTACTGGGGCAGTGATGTTGACCCTACTTGCCTGCAGTAGAGATTCAAAATCAGATTTTTCTGGAGTACAAAATGGAGCTCATCAACCTGGCTTCTCCACAGCCACTCATTTGCTCTGGCAGTGGCAGAGGAAAAGGAGGGGTGAGAACAGGTGGGTGGGTGGGATTCAAGGATGACTCATGGCTTGCAGCCTTTGCCCCAAGTGCAGCCTGTGGAAATTACAAATACTGCCAGGTTGATCACTAGTTCTGGAGCTGACTGTAACCATAGAGACAGCAAATTTCAATCAAAGACCCAGGGGCTTCCAGTCCCTAGCATATATGGTGGTAATAATGGAGACATTGCAGTGGAAGACCCTAGGAAAGTCAACTATTACATCAACTCAGGTTAGGTTTCCAGACATACTGGTTTCTCTTTTACATGGCTCTGTCCTATTTGTGCAGGGCTAATGGCCCAACAGAAGGAACAAAAGGATAAATATATACAAGGTGACACTCTGGCCCTTAAGTTCCAGAAGGTTAATAGTTTATTGGTTAACAAACCTACCACTTACTATTTGTTACAGAAAGTTTTTGTTTTTAAGGTCAATCAGTACCCATGTCTCCTTGTGAAATGGTGCCAAAATAGTGAAGGCCATGGAATTGGCCATTGCCAGGCAGCTCAGTGGTAAAGAATCTGCATGCCAATGCAGAGACACGGGTTCAATCCTTGGGTCAGGAAGATCTCCTGGAGAAGGAAATGGCAACCAACTCCAGTATTCTTGCCTAAAGAATCCCATGGACAGAGGAACTTGTCAGGCTACAGTCCATGGGGTCACAAAAGAGTTGAATGAGCATGTAATAGGGCTCAGCTCCAAAATCAGTTGACTCTAGGCCACAACAATGTGTTCTGGCTTCTTCAGAGCTCTCCCCAGAATGAAAAAAATCACAGCCCCAAAGACACATTCAACTCAGTTATAACCACAGGATAAATCAACTAACCAATTTGAAGGAGGTGGATGTTGCTGGCTGTTTCTTGAGCTTCTTTCTGTCATGTGTTCCCCTATGCCCACTGACCTTTCTGTGAGTTCACAGTCTGTTGGCAGGTATATGGTTGGTGAAGGACTGAGATGACCAGTGAGGAGATAAGCCTGCTCTCTTCTCTGTGCCTACCAAGATGAATTAATGTTCTTTGGAGCAAAATGTGTGATTCAATCCTACTACACGGTTACTACTTCTTGGTCGCAAGGAAGCTGAGGACTGTATGACTGGCTGACCATCCTTCCTGCTCTTTTATAATATATTGTAATGCAATTTATAATATAATGTAATGGTGGGTGCAACAACACCCACTCCTTTTTCCTGAGAATCTTGTCCAAAATGGGGAATATATTTTAAGCCTTAACTTGGTTTCTCTCAAAAAATAAGGAAGGTGGGATGAGGGTGGTGGATTAAAACATAGAGAAAATTCCTAGTCTCTTTAAATTTGCTACAATATTGTTTCTGGGGTTTTCAAAAATGCTCTGGTTTTTTAACTGGGGCATGAGGGATCTTAGGTCCCCAACCAGGGATTGAACCTGCACCCCCTGCACTGGAAGGCAAAGTCCAAACCACTGAACCCCCAGGGAAGTCCCACTAGTCTCCTACAATTTGTAACCTGGATGGGGAGGCAGGAAAAACCCAGCTAATGGTTCAAGAAACAAAGAAGTATGTGTGTGTGGGGGGGGGGGGGATTTTCTGTCAAATTCAGGAAAGTGCATTCCAGTGACCTCCACCTTAACCAAATGAGCAAGTTGAAAAACTAAAAACTTGATAGTAAAAGTGACTGGAAATCAGCTTGGGCCCAGGCAAGATCACTCAGTGTGAGATCTCTGGGTAACACCTGTGGAATAACAGTTGACTTTTACCTTTAAATATGTCTAAAAGCAATTGGAAGGTTCATTTGGATAAGTTAATCACCCAGTGTCAAATAAATTCAGATGATGCCTACATATTGCAAAGGCACAGACAAATGGACCTAATTAAAAATGAATTTAACAGAAATGAAAACATTTGATCTGTCTTTGGAGTCTATTATTTTGTTTTATCCTCACACTATCTCTGTAAGATAGACAGAGCGCATGCTCAGTAGTATCTGACTCTTTGTGACTTCATGGAGTGTAGCCCACCAGGCTCCTCTGTCCTTGGGATTCTCCAGGCAAGAATACTGGAGTGGGTTGCCATTTTCTTCCCAAGGGGATCTTTCTGACTCAGGGATCAAGCCCACGTCTCTTGCATCTCCTGCATTGCAGGCAGATTCTTTACCACTAAGCCACCTGAGAAGCCACAAGATAAGTAGAGTAGGGACTCTAATTTGGACTTTACTGATAGAAAAACTGAGGCTTAAAGGGACCCAATTTGTCTACTATCACTCAGAGAAGTAATGGTAAGGCTCAGGCTAGGGTAAAAATCTTCAGACTTTTCTGGAAAAAACCAGAGGCAACCCTTCTGATGAGTGCATTTGTGCTACTATCTGCCATGGCTGACATTTCTGGGCTTTATCTCCTGTACCTGAACCTAAATTTCTTGTTTGTTGTTCCTTGTAACCTTGTTGGTATTCCATTGGTCCACCTGCATTACAATACCTGCCAATTCCAAGATATCTCCTGGACATTTACTTCTAGTTTTTCCTGTCTTATTGCCACTGAGATGTTTTCTTAACCTTTTTAAGTCCATTCAATAATCAGAGATTGTTTTCAAGGAGGCAGTGGAACATAGCAGTTAAGTGCATGCACTCTGGAGTTTTACTACCAAGGCTTAATCTTGACCCGACTACTTATTCCTCATATGAGCTCAGGCAAGTCACCTAACCTCACTCAATCTGTCTTTTAATCTGTAAAATGGGACTAACAGCAACTCTTATATGGTTTTCATATCACATGAGATAAGGCAAAGACCTTACCACAGTAATATGCATGATAGAATAAAAGCTTTGTCTCTTAAATCAAAGAAAATTAAGTTTAAAGTTTTACTTCTACCACTTGTGACCATGAGCTAGTTGCTCAACCTATATGTGCATCAGTTTGCTCATCTGTAAAATGGGAATTAAAATAGTAACTATATACTAGAGCAACTGGGAGAATTCAAGAGAAAATGCTTCTAAAGTATCTGGTACATATTCAGTACTCAGTAAATGGTAACACTGTAAATTATATTTTCAGCCTCAATGCCTGGCATGGTGCCTGATACACTATAGACACTCAGTAAATATTTATGGAGTGGAAATGAACACCCTAACATCTGCAATAGGAAGTACAAAACAAGCAGTACATCGACCCTTGAGACTGGATAGGAGAGGACAAGATAATGAGTGGGCTAAATGAGGATTAATGATGTTGAATCCTTGTGGAGGGACTTTTTCCCATAGAGGGGACATCTTTTTCAGCATACATGTCAAGCATCACTCATTGCATAGAGGGTTTGAGTGTCTGGCATTTTGTCTTTATTAGGAAGTCAGTGAGGAATGACTGAGTGTGGTTGCTTGGTTTTAATAAATTGATTTGAAATTTTCTTCCAAGATAATTTCCAGCTAATCAGATCTTGTTGAGACAAAGTTAGAAATATATGGAAAAGAACTCCACATCCCTCACAGAACTGACTAGTACAATTAAAATGAAAATGGTGCCTTTACCGTGTGGGTATGGCAGGGAAGGAGTCAAACCAAAGCCAGTCATGATCCTGAGCTATTGTCTTCACTGGCTACCACTGTCTTAAACTAGGATTCTTCCAAGAAATGTGATCAGTGCTGACAAACCTCAGTGTTCTTCAAATCCTTACTTCTGGGGAGCCAGTGAGGCTCCCCAGGATCTCTACATCCACAGGTAGGGAGAGTTAGCCATGAAAAAGGCTGTTGAAATACAGCTCTGCAATCCCTGAGTCCCTGTACTGTCAGCAAGTGCATACACATACGTCCAAGTATCATCACTGCATCATCTACTGTTTCTCAGTGTAGGATAACAGGAAGTGGATTCACCCATGCTTGGCAATACAAGAAAGAAGATGCTCTAAGTCTGGGATCCAGAATCAACCCAAGACAAGATGGCAGTCTGGCAAGTTTGTCTCTTGAGCCATAAAACTCGCACTTCTAAATGGTCAAGTTTACTTTCAAAACTGCACTAACATTTCCTCTCCTCTCACAATCTATTCTTCAAGAGCTCTGTTAACCTTTGCCCAGTTCTGAGAGCAAATCAGTCATTCCTGGCCACAATTTTGCCTGAATCTCACTCAGCGTTACTGAATGACTGACTAAGCTGATAAACTGGTTTCTGCACAGGTGTCCACAGCAGACAGTGGCCCCACTCACAGTTATCACACTTTGAAAGCAGCCTTCAATAATGCCTTTAAAGAAGAATATTCTAGACAGTCTTTAGACGCCAAAGTTATGTAGAGTTGGATATTCTCTGGTACACTAGGCTGGCAGTAACTATCCTATAGGATCCAGGCCTAAGCTTGTGAACTCCAAACACATCTGACTCTCTCCTGCCTGCAGGCCAAAGGCTGAGTTGATGGACTGGTACTGGCTGTTTCGTTGACAACCACTTCATCAGCACACTGGGCCTGGTGCCACTCAAGCAGTGTATGGAGAGTGGTTCTGATACTTTGGTACTATAGTACTTGGGCCTATCTCAACTCCAACTTTATCCCTCCTGACTTGCTCAGAGCCCTGAAAGCCATAAAGAAGATGAGTCAGGAGGGGACAAGTGTGTATCAAGCAAGCCAGCCATTTATATGTGCAGGGCAACTAACAACAGAGCTTCTATGTGGGTTGGCAGACCTGACCAAAGCTCAGGGTGAGGTCAAGAGTCACCAAAGACAATCTCGACACTATTCTTTTTGCTGAGTGGGTTGAAGAGTAGTATTCACAGTTGATCAAGGGAAAGCTACACTGAAGGCTATGTCTTTGGTATCAAATAGTTGAAGATGCAAAGTCAGGAATAATATTTGTTGGTAGAGTACAAATACATGAGTAATAATAGCCACAATGTGTAAGTGCTTCCCATAAACTATCACCGTTATTTATAATGACCCTGTAGGGTCATTCTTATTCTTATTTTACATCTATTGAAACTGAGGCTTAGAGAGGTGAATAATATATTGGAACTGGGGTTTGAGTTCATGTATGTCTAGCCACCAAATCCATGCTCTTGTCACTCTATCCCGTTGCTTTCTTGCACCATGCTGCTCTGTTTAATCAGGGTAGGTCAGCTGCAAGCGCAAGCCTTCAATAAAGACATCTTTCCATTACCCAGCCCACAGCAATGGGGGAGGACACATCTGTTGGGAGTGAGGAGATAATACAGAGACATCAAGGAAGAGGCTGCAACTGAGCTAGGCCTTTAAGGGTGGGTGGAATATACATAGACAGAGCTGGAGGGAAAGAATATTCCTGAAACTGGCATAGCAAACTAGTGTGCACAAAGGCATAGAAAATGGAGGAGTTAAAAGCATAGACTTTCAAGTGAGAAAGAGGTGGATCTAAAACTGAGGTCTGCCACCTACAAACTACAGCTTTTTTTTTTAAACTGTTTTCTGAGTTTTTATATTTGTGTTTACACTATATAACCAACATCTTGAAGAAAACCTATGACAAACTGACAAACCTAGACAGCATATTAAAAAGCAGGACATTACTTTATGGACAAAGGTCCATATAGTCAAAGCTATGGTTTTTCCAAGAATCAGGTATGGATGTGAGAGTTGGACCATAAAAAAGGCTGAGTGCTGAAGAATGGATGCTTTTAAACTGTGGTGTTGGAGAATACTCTTGAGAGTCCCTTGGACTGTGAGGAGATCAAATCAGTCAATCCTAAAGGAAATCAGTCCTGAATATTCATTGGAAAGACTGATGCTAAAGTTGAAGCTCCAATTCTTTGGCCACCTGATGAAAATAATTAACTCACTGGAAAAGACCCTGATGCTGGGCAAGACTGAAGGAAGGAGGAGAAGGGGATGACAGAGGATGAGATGGTTGGATGGCATCACTGACCTGATGTACATGAGTTTGAGCAAACTCTGAGAGATAGTGAAGGATAGGGAACCCTGGTGTGCTATAGCCCATGTGGCTATAAAGAGTTGGACATGACTTAGTGACTGAACAACAACCAATATCTGAGTTAATGTATAGAAACATTTATCACCCCAGAAAGTTCCCTCTTGCCTCTTGTAATTAATTTCCCACCTTCCCCAGGAGCAACAACTGTTTTAGCTTTGCTTTTTCTAGAAATTCATATAAATGAAACCAAATACTGTGCTCTCTTCTGCATATGGTTTCTTTTGACTAGCTTCATTTAATAACATTGGCCTCCCTATGTTACTACCAACTTCCTACTCATATACTCTCACATTTGCCCATCCAGTGTGCAGGTGCCAGCTTTCTATGGCTTACAAGAACTGATTATACACATGCTTTCCCAAATCTGAGGTCAGTGACCCCATGTATGTAGCTGGAAATAAATCACAGTGGGAATATTCACACTGTGGAAATCGGCAAAGGCTACAAGTCAGATTTTTTTTTTTCTTTCAGAGAGATGGTTGTCAAACATTAACTAGCACGCTCTGGGGGTGGAGACAGGGGATCTGCCTTTTCTCAGAAGCTCCACATTAGTTCTGCAGCCTAGCCATTCACAAAGCTTCTTGGGGTGGTGAATCTCAACCTTATGTATAATCAGAACAACTGCAGGGGGAGCTTGCTGATATATATGCTGATACATACTGTTCCTGGATCACCTTCCTAATTCACTAGGTTGAGGGAAGCCCAGGAATTTGTCCTTCTATGAGATTTTCCACTCCCCATGATTCTGTTGGAGGTGATCTAGGGCAGGGGTCCCCAACTCCTGGGCCATGGACTGGTATCCGTCTGTGGCCTGTTAGGAACTGGGCCACATAGCAGGAGCTGAGCAGCAAACAAGCAAGTGAAGCTTCCAGTACTTACAGCCAGCCCACATTGCTCACATCCTTCCCGGCCCATGGAAATGCTGTTTGCCATGAAACTAGTCCCTAGTGCCAAAAAGGTTGAGGACCACTCACCTAGGGCATTATGTTCCATATGTTCCACCTCCAGTTTACAGACTCTGCAGGCAATAGATGAAAAAAGAGCAAAATGCTGGGCTCTCAGCCTGCGCCCATCAAAGACATCTGAGAAATGAAGAGAATCGCCCAAATTTCTCACCAAGTTTTCCATTCTGACCATCGAGAAAGCAATTGATTAAGCAGCTGGAGAGAAGACTTTCATCATAATGAAGGTTAAAAAAAAAAAGCACAAGAACAAAATGCACAAAGTAAAAGAGAACTTACCATTTAGACAGGGTGATTTCTCTCAGCCAATTCGCTCCCCCAAATCATGCACTATGTACATAAAGTACCTGAGAAAATTACTGGAAAAATGAGAGTTTAGGAGAGATCAAAGTCTCATCTTGGAAAAGGGATGAGGCTTGGAGGGTGGAATAAAGACAGTCAAAATCAGAGAGACAGTGGGTAAGCAGGCAGTTTCTAAAATCTAACTGCTTGGATTTAAATCTGTTCTGCCGTTTATTCATAGTGTGACCTCAAGTTATTTATTAACTCTGGGCCACACATTCCTTATGTGTAAAATGAGGTTATTGTTAGTAACTGCCTCCTGGGGTTGTCATGAAGATTACATGAATTAGTATTTTAAAGTGCTTAGAACACTGCCTGGCACAGAAAAAACACAATATGTGTTTATTAAACAAATAAATGGCCAATCAGAAAGGAACATGTTCCTTAGGGCTATGAGCCAGACATTGTTTTCATAGCTGAATTAGAGTCTGAAATGGGTGGGAAGTGAAACATGGATCCCCTCCACTAAACTCTCACCTGCTTGGGAATGGAAACCACTGGGGTTGTTTTATGGGAGCAATGTGAGAGCTGGCCTGACACTGAGGAGACATGTGAGTGAGTAGGAGACACAAACATCTATGCTCTGCCTGGCTAAACTATTTTTTTCTGAAAGAATCTGGAAGATATGTAATTATTTTCATTATTCATAATAGACATAATGTAGTTCTCCAGGCTCACTTGATGTTACCTAAAACATAAAGTTGCACAGTTGAACTCTGTGGCCACATCTCTCCTGGACTGATTCTTAGGCAGATGACTTATCCCTGATTTCGCAGCAGCCCCAGGCTACGCCTATTCTGGTTGTAACAACAGGGGCCAATTCTGAGCTCTACAAATTCAGAACCTGTAGGAGACCCAGGTGGGGGTCCAAGGAGAGCAGATAGCTAATGAACAGATAATTCAAAACTGAGCCTAAAAGAAAAAAAAAAAAAAAGCAATGAAACAACTTCATAAGGGCAGACCAAAGAGTGATTTGACTGTGGTTTCTAGGAACTATAGGGCATGGCTACATGAAGAGGAAGATGGTATTGTAAATCTTCATTAAGGAAAAATGAGCACTAATTTCCACTGTCAGTAACTTAGATCAGATAGATATAAAGAAGAACTTCTCGAGAGAAAAGGGTAATGGATACTTCTGTGGATTAATGGGTAGGGCCCAGAAAAGCTGAGGGACCTCGCTCAAGCAGTTTCTAACAGGGTCTCTTGGAATAGGCCCAATGTAGTTAGTTCCTCCTAGAGGGAAATGAATGAAATGTTGCCTCAAGAATTCTTCCTATGAGTAATCATTAAGGAAAAAGAGCACTAATTTCCACTGTCAGTAACTTAGATCAGATAGATATAAAGAAGAACTTCTCGAGAGAAAAGGGTAATGGATACTTCTGTGGATTAATGGGTAGGGCCCAGAAAAGCTGAGGGACCTCGCTCAAGCAGTTTCTAACAGGGTCTCTTGGAATAGGCCCAATGTAGTTAGTTCCTCCTAGAGGGAAATGAATGAAATGTTGCCTCAAGAATTCTTCCTATGAGTATAATAACTGGAAACTTCCATGGGAATATTCTGAAGCTACCATCAGTATCCCTAGGCATATGAGGGTGCAGAGCTAGGGGCTGTGGCCTCTTTATTGACCCAGATTACACAGAAGATGTGTTCTCACGGGGGAGGCAAAGGAAACAAGCACCTTAGTCCATCCCCAGTTTATCCTTTTGTCTTTAAACTATCCATCTCATTTAAGATAGTCAGGTCCAAGTTAAACTAGATTACAGCAAGGAAATAGGATTCTTTTAAGTAGATAATATAAAACATGTCTAAGGAAACTCGATGGTAATTGCATTATCTCTGGCATGCTGTCAGGGAATTATCTGTATTGTATTAGGTGGTGGAAGGATGCCCAAAAGCTGTTTTAAATGCAAACCTAGTTGTGCTAGTCAATCAGTCATTGGTTACAAATGAATTAAAAGCTGGAAGGTTTCATATTCATAGTTCCAGTTGCCCTTCTTTACCAACAGTGACAAGAGCTGAATACAATTAACAAGTGACAGCTTGAACCAGCAGAAAAAAGTCCATGTGATGATAATCTCATTTCCTGACCCTTCTTCCACTTTCCCACACCCCGTTGAGGCTGTTTGCAAAATGTCATCCAAAGGAGCAGTGTTCAGCATCCTGTGCATACTTCAGTACCTGTTTAGAATTGTCAATAATTCTGTTTTCATGATATATTAACACTTGTATCATAATATGTTCAACCTGGACTAAATGAGGGTGAATACTGGTAATGATTTCCCTCTCCGAACACTCGCTTCTTTTACTGGTGACTAGCTGGAAACCCAAGACACGTGTAACTAGAATACTAGCTCCAGGGGATCTTCTTGTCAATTTCTTGGCATCATCCCCATTCAGCATTTCTTTGACTGGATCCTACTGAAGGACAGGAAAATCTTTACTATTAAAGATGATTTTAAAAGCTCACTGGCTGGGCTATCAAGGCTGGCCCTATTTCTGTAGTACTAGCCAGTCTTCTAGACTTTAGAATGCATTTTCTGTCCCCCACTGTAAAAGAATCTACTGTAATGGGTAGGGTGGGAAGACAGATGGGGAATTTCTGGAGAAATGGTAAAAATATTATTTTTTGTCTCCAAGACAACATAAGGAGAGTATTGTCTTCCCATATATATATGTATTTTTTTTCGGCCATGACTACAGATCCCATGGGTCTGATGAGCCTCTACATAGTCAAGAAAAAAAGGTTTTAAGTCCTTGACTTCTTAAGATTCTATACAGTTGCCACAGTAATAATCTTAGAACTCACACTTCATTCTAAGAAATGAGCTCTTTCCTTTATTATCTATCTTGTAAAGAGTAAGAGAATGAGGAATACAGAATGAACACAAGACAAACTCAAGGTGTTTTATTGTTGCACGTTCATTTTATCTGTTGTTTAGGACACAATGGAAGCAAGAGCAAGGCTCTGTTTTCACCAAAAGCCAAGAATCTCACTGGAAACAGGACCATCTCAACAATGAAAGCAATTGACCAGCCCCAAAGGAGTCACATTCAGACTAAGAGACGTCATAATAAGAAAGTTAAATCTTTGTGCTTTTGACAGGCCATTGCTCCTCCTTTGGCAGTACCCTAGGTCTCCTTCAGAGAACAACTCCATCACCACTCTCAGTTCATATGGCTGATTCCACTCCCTTGACTTGAAAAGCAGGTGAATCAGTCCTGGCCAATAGAAGTAACTGAAATTATTAGAAAAGAGGATTTTCCTACTAAGATTGATAAGCTAGTCAGATGTAAATCTAGACTTGTTGGTATCTATCCTGACTGAGAATAATACCAGCTGCAATGAAGTGAAATTGCTCAGTAGTGTCCGACTCTTTGCGACCCCATGGACTGGAGCCTGCCAGGCTCCTCCATCCATGGAATTTTGCAGGCAAGAGTCTTGGAGTGGGTTGCCATTTCCTTCTCCAGGGGATCTTCCCAAACACCAGCTTAGAGAATAGCAAAACCAAAAGATAGACTACTTATGACTTGGCTGCAATACTTTGATCCAACCATGCTTGGTGCTAAATATCTCTCTGGATTGTTTACTTATATGAGTCAATTTTTCTTCCAAATCCACTTTCAGTTATTTCCTTTCTTACACACAACTGAAAAAGTCCTGATTTAGGTAGAACCAAATTATGCTGCTACTTGGAGAGTGCTTTGGATTTCCTGAGAATCCTATTAATTGAATGATTACTGGCTTCACTGTTAACAGGATCACTCTTCCTCCAATTGTGCCATTGCTTGAACTTGACTAGAGTCCTTTAAAAAATTATACGATGAGCCCACAAGAATAAATATTTTTCTGCTCAGCAAATACAATCTAGACTAGCAAAACATCTTGACCTTATACTTAGTTTAAGAAGTCACTATTTTATAGGATTATTTAAAAATCTAATAATGTTCTAGGAGAAGGGGCAGAGTTCTTTGTAAACAAATATGAGTGTCAAGAGCCAGGCTATAAATCTGCTATGAGAAGTTTTAAATGAGTAAACAACTGATGATACAGAGAGGGAATTGTTGATTTGACATTGCAGGTGGGGGTAGGAATGGGAATATTGGAACAATTTAGATTTAAGAAACTGGAGAAACAATAAGAAAGGGAGGAGGTAGAGTAAAGGCTAAGGAACAGAGGGAGAAAAACTGTGGAGAAATAACCATTTTTCTCCCCTAAGATATCCTTAGCATTAGTTCTCCAATAACCTATCCAGAGGGGCTTCCTTGGTGGCTCAGTGGTAAAGAATCTGCCTGCAATGCAAGAAATTTGGGTTTGATCCCTGAGTTGGGAAGATCCCCTGGAGAAGGAAATGGCAACCCACTCCAGTATTCTTGCCTGGAGAATCCCATGGACAGAGGAGCCTGGTAGGCTACAGTTCATGGGGTCATAAAAGAATTAGACGTGACTGAGCAACTAAACAACAACAATCTAACTAAAGCCATACCTAACAAAAGAACAGAGATCATGTACCACATTATAAAAATTTTTTGGATAAAATGTCTAAATATAGCTAAATTTACTTATTTCTAAATTATGTACATGATCCATTGTGATTCACTAATATCTCAAGGCAAAATATACATCTAGTATAAAATATGACCATTAATAAT
>SJYC01041054.1:0-25847 GCA_006408675.1 Madoqua kirkii
ATATAATGTTTTTTCTTAAATAATGTTTTCAATAACTTTGTTTTGTTCTGATTGGAAAACTGCTTTTCTAAACTAATTATATAACCCCTGGTTTTACCTTGATAATAGCTGATGAATAGCTCATACCACAAAAGAGAAGAGGTGCCAGTTCTGCCATTTGATTGTTGTTCATTTGTGCTTACATGATGAGTATGATATTTAATCCACAGTTTCTTTACAGAAATATTTATTAAACACATGTTCATTTTGTACAAGTTTATTTAATTAAAATCAGATAATATGATTCATAAATTCACTGATCTGGAACACACAAACTGCAATGCATTGCAATGTTCTGAAGGCAAATCAATGAGTTTCTAGTTGTGAAATTCTTCCCCTTCCCTCAGCATATCTTGTGAATAAAAATGGCATGAGACCCTCTGAGACTAAGGGTACAAATGTCAATCTGAATATCAAATGTAAGTATATCCTAACTCCTTTCATATAAGGAAAGTTAAGATAAAACTAGAATTTCTAATATTTTCTTCCAGAATGCCATTTTGGAGACTACCACTCTAGAACCCTCTTCAGCACAACACATAGACATGGCCATCATAAAAGGTCTAAAGCAAGTTTCATTTCCTATCCACTGGCTGGTCTTATGTAGTATCAAGAGCTACCCCACCTGCATTTTAGAGCCAAAATCACCTTTTAGTATTTGTCACTCCTAAAATGAATTTCTAAAAGAAAAATGATTTTCTTTACTTAATTGTTAATAAAGGACTTAAAAACAAATGCTAGTAGAAGCAAAATAAATTTCAGACACTATCAGCCATCATCAACCCTGACTGTGGCAATTTCCAACCCTGACCATGGCAATTTCCAATATCAGAGCTGATAGCCAAGCAGCACTGATATTAACATAATGGTGGCTACTTACATTACTGGTAGAATATCTGATCAGAAACCAATGGCTGCATGGACTTTTTATTACCAACCAAGAACTAGAAAGTTCTAATCATACCATACCCAGAGTTGTGTATGCAGTGGTGGGGGAACAATAGGAAAATTTTGCTCAGGACTTAAATGGCTTAAACTACTTGATCTTCATCTGATGGATACTGAATTGGGTATAGAAGGACTAGGAATGCAACCTGCCAGTAGGTAGACAATGGAAAATGGGAAGGAGTAAAGAACAACAATGTTCACAGAGAGATGCCCTATGGGGTAAGCTCTTGGACTTCACAACATGATCCTGGGACAGCTACCTCCTTCTTTGCACAGATGGAGAAATGTGAAAAAGTGCTTGTCTTCAGCATCAGCTAGCGACACATAACCTGTCTTGTTGGGAGTTCAGTAGATGACCTGATGCAGATTAGCATCACAGAAACAGGGAAATTGAGACACTGAGAAGTTAGTTCATCTTAGCCAAGAAACAGAGTTGGAAGTTGTATCCCTTGCTTATATACAGTCTGTTGTTTAGTTTCGTCCCTACCAAAATTACCACCTTTGCTAAGTATCCTGAACTCCTGAAGAACTACTAGGCAAATTGTACCATTTATAATATTGAGTTTTACTACCCCCAATTTCCTGGTGGCTCAGATGGTAGAACAACTGCCTGCAATGTGGGAAACCTGGGTTCAAGCCCTGGGTTGGGAAGATCCCCTGGAGAAGGAAATGGCAAGCCACTCCAGTACTCTTGCCTGGAAAATCCCATGAATGGAGGACCCTGGTAGGCTATGGTCCATGGGGTCGCAAAGAGTCAAACACCACTGAGCGACTTCACTCTCTTTAATTCTCTTTTAGTTTCTTTTGCCCCTTTTCTGGTACTCCTGATTTCTCCTACACTTAACCTAGATGTTCTCAAAAAGCTAGTTCTGGTTGGCTATCAAATGAACTTTCAATACAAATTTTTGACAAATTGTCTACTAATGGCTTCCGGTATTCCCTTTCACAGAGGTTCTTCCCCCTACCCTCTTCCCCCCCCCCCCCAGTTTTGCAAAGGACACTACTGAGGACCAGAAAGTCTTCCACAGACAAGTAAATTAAATCTTAAATGAAATTTCAGATGCCACGATGGGGAATGGAGATATCTCATATAAGGAACTCACCCAACAATTTTTAGTCATACTACTTAGGCTACTTCAAGGCCAATTCTGCATTAAGCAGAGCAGTTAGATATTTATTGTGTATATACTATTGGCAGGAAATATTAGTGGCATATTCTTTTCTCCTTAGCCAACATCTGGTTGTTTGGTGTGTTCATTACCACACTTGATACTCAAAACAATTATATGTGGCCTGTGCTATTCTGACTTCTTCCATTAATAGATGAGTACATTAAAATCTGAAGAGGTTCAGGAATTAGATGAAAGCAGACAGACAGAAATTGGCAGAGCTGACCTTGAAACCCAGGTTGTCTCTGGAGTTGGTATTCTTAAAATTACATTCTACTGCCTGTTGGGAATCAGAAATGAAAGAGCTGTAGTATTGTTGACATCAAGCCACTTAAAATGGAAAAGACAGGGTCCTTCTTCGGTTCATGAAGTATTATGCTTCCTTTGGTCCCCATCTCCTGTATTCACATGCCCCATGGACAGAGGGTACCATACATCTTACTTTCTAAGAATACTCAGGACATTGCCTATTGCCACTGCACCAGACCCTTGCAGAACAGAAGGAGGGATATATAGAGTTAGTGCCTATATTGCCCAGCTTCCCTGGGATCACAAACAATGAGAATTTCTTTTTCTATTCTCTCTCTCCCCATCTCATTCTCTAATCTCCTTTCACGCATGGTAGCATTGACCAGTGCTAATCTCTAGTGGAAGAATGTCATTTTTTCTGATCTTATGAGAGCTATTGATTTAAAGGCTCATAAAGTTCTGTTGTCAAGAATGGATCATTAACTCTTCACACATCTAGTGAAGGGCTGCTAGATTAAATTTCCCATTAGGGATGCAGAGGTCAAAATTTTTGAATAAGCAACAAGATGCCCTCAACTTATGGATAGATGCTAATGGGCTTTCCCATTGACACTAGGGGAAATGAACCAATTTCTCATCCTACAGGTGCTGGAGAGGATTTCTTATCCCCTTTGTACTAAAATAAACATACTCAAAAACTGTCTCAATTCCCTTTAAGCCAGTCATACTTTCCATCTTTACAAATCCATTAAAAATATGGGCCATCCATCATTGTAGGAAAGCTATTTATGAAGAAACAAAGGAAGTAGACGAAGTGGAAAATACAGATTTCAGATTAACCTTGGAGAAGGCAATGGCAACTCACTCCAATATTCTTGCCTGGAAAATCTCATAGTGGGATGTCAATGTATGGTACCCTCTGTCCATGAGGCATGTGAATACAGGAGATGGGGACCAAAGGAAGCATAATACTTCATGAACCCAAGAAGGACCCTGTCTTTTCCATTTTAAGTGGCTTGATGTCAATCCCTGGTGACTGTAGTCCATGGGGTCGCTAAGAGTCGGACACGACTGACCGACTTCACTTTCACTTTTCGCTTTCATGCACTGGAGAAGGAAATGGCAACCCACTCCAATGTTTCTTGCCAGGGACAGGGGAGCCTGCTGGGCTGCTGTCTATGGGGTCGCACAGAGTTGGATATGGCTGAATTGACTTAGCAGCAGCAGCAGCAGCAGATTAACCTGGAATTTTAGATAGGTTTCATAAAAGCTCCTGCAACCAGAATTTATATAGACAAAATAAGTAATGGGTAAGGTAGGCAAAGTATTCCTCAGTTCCCAGATCCTAACACCCAAAAACTCTTCCTTTACAGATAGATTCATTATTGGGGGTTGAAGACTATAGCAACTATTAAAATACAAATATCTTATGGTTAGGTGCATGGTGATTGTAAAGTCATGATGTTTTAAAGCATTCATGGAAATAATTCCTGTTGTGTAATTGTAGTATTTAATATGGTAGAATATTTGATGTAGGTAAGTCCAAAGAGGCCTTCAGTTTCAAACTTTCACTCAGATTACCAATTTCCTCTACCATATCTCTGACAGATAAGATGCCAAGAGATGACTGGGAACTCTTTATTTTCCAAAGTAGTCCATATGTCACAGGGGTTTCAGACTGAGTCCAGACTGACATCCCTGGAACCTCTACTCCTTATCTTTAGTGCCTAAGCTCTCAATCTGGAATTAAAGCAAATAATACCTCCTCTCCCTAGCCTTTGACATAAAGGAACAGTGTGTTGACAGATGTGAAATCTCCTGACTTTTAAGTGTTGGCAACTAATTTGAAGCCCCAAGACTATTCAGTGGAAAGAAATTGGAACACTATGCATTTCTGGTAAGGGTATAAAATGGTACAGCCACTGTGTAAACTGTATAGCAGCTCCTCAAAAATTTAGCACAGAATTACAATATGATCCAGCAATTCCACCTCTAGGTATATACTCAAAAGAATTTAAAGCAGGGATTCAAAGAAATATTTGTACACCCATGTTCACGGGAGCATTATTTACAATAACCAAAAGGTGGAAACAACCCAAATATCATCAAGAGTTGAGTAGATAAATAAAATGTGGAATATTAATCAGCCTTAAAAAAGAAGGAAATACGAACAGATGCTACAACATGGATGAACTTTGAAAATATTAAACTAAGTGAAATATACCAGACACAAAGGACAAATATTTTATTATATCACTTACATGAGGTACCGAGAGTAATCAAGGGCTTCCCTGGTGGCTCAGCAGTAAAGAACCCACCTGACAATGAAGGAGACGCTTGTTTGATCCTGGGTCAGGAGATGGCAACCCTCTCCAGTATTCTTGCCTGGGAAATCCCATGAACAGAGGAGACTAGTGGTCTACAGTTCATGGAGTTGCAAAGAGTTGGACATGACTTAGCAACTAAACAGCAGCAGTAGCAGAGTAATCAAATCCATAGATACAGATAGCAGAATGATTGTTGCCAGGGGCTGTAGGGAATGGGGAATGTAGAGTTATTTTTTGATGGGTACAGAGTTTCACTTTTGGAGGATGGGAAAACTTTGGAGATGGATGGTGGTGATGGTTGCCCGACAATGTGAATATCCTTAATGTCACTGAAAAGTGAAAGTGAAAGTCACTCAGTCGTGTCCAACTCTTTGCGACCCCATGAATTATACAGTCCATGGAATTCTCCAGGCCAGAATGCTGGAGTGAGTAGCCTTTCCCTTCTCCAGGGGATCTTCCCAACCCAGGGATCAAACCCAGGTCTCCCACATTGCAGGAAGATTCTTTACCAGCTGAGCCACAAGGAACACACTGAAGCATATACTTAAAAAAGGTTAAAATGGTTAATTTTATGTTATTTATATTTACCACTTTAAAAAATTGTTAAATCTGAACAAATATGAAGCTTAATTAATAGTTTAAAAAATACCCAATGGTACAAATAAAACGTGTCCACATGGCACCAAGAACTGGACACGAGTCTAAGGTCTAGTCAGCACCATGTACAATAGACTTTATCACCTCTCTTGATCTAGCTCAGGGATTTTAATAAGCAAATAAATTATCATACTAAGATAATGACACTTTCTCAGTGTGTGCTTACACTATGAAAAGAATTGCTTCAAGCACCATTCAGTCATTAACTCATTTAATCCTCCCCACAATCCTGTGAAGTAATTGGTTTTAGCTTTATTTAACTGAGGAAGAAACCAAAGTCTGCCAACATCATGATGTGGCTTCTAAAGCATCTAATACAGAGTTAGATTGCTGTTGATTACAAACTTCCAGTTACTTTTTTCATTTCCATGTATCGCTGCCTTGTCATTTCTCTACCATTGCCATGATTATTCTGTTTTCTGTTTTACTGATTATTCCTCCAAACTTGGAATAAAAACATAGAAATGAGCTTATCAGGTTTTCCAATAGAACAAAAATATTGAAGATAACAAATATCACACTGTAAATATATACCCCCTCCAGGGTCATTTGGCACCAAAAGCCAACATCAGGGTAGGGGCTGGGGTGGAGTCAGCCAGTTGAAACCCACATTAAAGGCCACTTTAGTCATTTATGTGTGTGTGTACTCAGCTGTGTCCAACTCTTTGTGATCCTATGGACTGTAGCCCAGCAGGATCCTCTGTTCATGAAATTTTCCAGACAAGTGAGGTGCCATTTCCTTCTCCAGGAAATCTCTTTCCAACCCAGGGATCAAACCCACGTCTCCTGTATTGGCAGGTAGATTCCTTACTGCTGCACCACCTGGGTTACATCACTATTCCAGTAGGGAGAGATAATCTCAATTGAACTTGAGAAGGAAAATGTCCACTGATCAAATGAGGAACACTGAAAGAAGACTAGTGGAAATACTAAACACCTAATATATTGCTAGCTATTCTGCCTTAGCCCCTCCCCCGTGCCTTGCCAATATGCTTGCGCTTCAACTTTCCACTAGCAACCATCTCTCAGAACCTCAGTTGAGTACTCTCCCAGTGGTAGATTATGAGATTAGTCAAAACGTCAGTCTCAGTGTCTGGAAAAAAGAACCAAAACAGCAAGAGATCAAGAAAGCATTTTAGGGGAAGAATGACCAAAGGACTTGGGATGTTGGTTTGGAGAAGAGACGGTTTAGTGTCACTATCCCAGGGATGGGGGAACCTGGTGGGCTGCCGTCTATGGGGTTGCACAGAGTCAGACACGACTGAAGCGACTCAGCAGCAGCAGCAGCAGCAGCAGCAGCAGCAGCAGCAGCAGCCCTTTTTATAACAGAACAGCCATAACAATGATTGTTACAGCCAAGAAGTGACCTGAAGCATGGACCACATATTATTTCTTTCAATGTTCACAAAAACCCCATAAAGAAAGTTCTTCTGTTATCCCTGGGCTTCCTATGTGGCTCTGCAGTACAGAATCAACCTGCCAGTGCAGGAGACATGGGTTTGATCCCTGGGTTGGGACAATCCCCTGGAGAAGGAAATGGCAATCCACTCCAGTATTCTTGCCTGGAGAATTCCAGGGACAGAGGAGACTAGTAGGCTACAGTCCATGGGGTTGCAAGAGTTGGACACAACTGAGTGAATAGACAACAAAACCACTGTTATCCCTGGTTTATAGATGAGACAAATTTCAGGTTAAGAAAGGGCAAATTGACACAGTTTAGATAGTAAAATTTACCACACTGCCTGATTATACACTCCATGTTCACCACATCACTAAACCTTGTATGTTTCTTCCAGAGTAATTCCTACAATTTGTTGTTGAGTTGGTTTTTTTTTTTTTTTTTTGGTGTTGTTCATTCCCTAACTAGATGCAAAACTTTATTTTTTTTAATTTAAATTTACTTATTTTAATTGGAGGCTAATTACTTTACAATATTGTACTGGTTTTGCCATACATCAACATGACTCCACCACGGGTGTACATGTGTTCCCCATCCTAGATGCAAAACTTTAAAGGGACAAGAGCCGTATCTAGTATTGCTCCACATTGTATCTCCACCTAGCATGGTGCCTATATGTTACTTAGCACTTAACTAATCACTTACAGGAGGGAGGTAAGCAAAGAAGAACAGAGAAAGTAAAATCCAGGCAGATTTACTTCCAGAGCCTGTGCTCTTAACTACTAAATGAGGCTGCTGAATTACTGCAGGCTGCCAGCACCAAATTTTGGCCAATACTCTGGTTCAGTCATCTGCAAATTTCACAATAAACCCAGATCCATGTGCCATTTCAAAGCTGCCAAATTAACAGCAGGCACAGCTCCTCAGACAGTCTACTAAATGCTGTCTTCCTTTGCTTGCCACCCTCATGGTCCAGTTCTAGGCAACACCATTCTAATTGGAATACACATTCTAACAAAGCATGCGACCATGTACAGTTGACCTGGGATGTGGCTCACATAAGCAGGTCCACGATTTTCTTGAGAAGGAAATATGCCAAAGCATTTTTCTTGCATTGCATCATCTTTGGTATAAGAATCATCATTTTACTCTCTGTCCCTCTGTTTTAATTAGTTCTCTTTCTAAGCTCCTTTGTGGCTTTGCTATGAAAAACTGTTAAAATTAAAAGAACGCTTTCCTGATTAAATCCCCTCCCTGCACTTCCAAACCTTCAGTTGTCTATTTATGACTGTGAGCTTCATTTTACCAAGTTCTATTTCTAGGCCACTAATATCATCTCATGCAGAGAGAAAGATGTATTCAGCATTCCATGTGGTATCATTTTCTGAAGGGGGTGAAGTCTTGTCTCCAAAGCCTTCCTATTCTTTTTTTACAGAGAGTTTTAGAATACATAAACCAACTGTTTTGAAGAAATAGCTTCCTTATGTCCTTGCCATTCCTATTACTGGATTCTAATGGTGAAAAGTGATACATATCCCATGACACAGTGAAGACAGTTCTCAAGGCAAAATAGCTCTCTTTCAGGGAAAACTTGATGTTCTCTAGGACTTGGTGAAACCCAAGCTAAAATGTAAAATGTTTCTCAAATTCTCCCATGAGAAGAAAACCTAAGACCTGCAACCAAGAGGCTTTTTTCTTCTTGGATGTATACCCTGAACCCATTTGAAAATGTCAGTTAAGACTTTAGTGAATGCAAATCAACTGGCTAGATCACTGGTTTGTGTTACTCTTTGTGGAGTCCCCACTGGCTTAGGAGACCTTAGTTGACTTTGGGAAGAAAAGATACAGGGATATCAGATCTTTAGGAAAGTTATTAATGTGAATTTGGGATAAGAGATAATAACGACATAGTAATGTACAAGAAACTAAAATATTAGCTTTGCATGTCAATATCTTCAATGCTATTGTTACAGCTGAACTCACTCATTCAGAATCTGTCAAGATTGCATGTCTGTAACAATCCAACTTAGGTCATATTCTGTAACTTATATATAATAAAAGCTATCATTAAGAAAGCACTTTATATACTTCGGGCACTATGCCTTGTTTTTTCATTCAAGGGAAGCCTGGAGTGCTGCAGTCCATGGGGTCACAAAGAGTCGGACATGACTGAGGCGACTGAACTGAACTGATACAGCACAAGGACTACTACTATTCTCATTTTATACAAGGGGAAACTGAGGTACAGAGAAGAAAATAACTTGCCCCACTATCTCAGAGCTCATAACTGATAGAGAGGAGATGAAAACACAGGTCTCCAAATACCAGTCTCTTAGCCACCTATAATGCCTCTCAGATAAGACAAGCAGTAGGTAAATTGAAGAGGACTAGGTAAAAAAATAATAGCATGAAACAATCATGATTGGGCTCTTTCTACAGTGAAACAAACTCTAAGAATCTACTTATTGTATGCAAGCTTTGAAAGAGAACTGGATATTATTCTAACACCTAGGAAAACACCTTTGGAAAATATAATGCAGTTCACAAAATAAGAATTTATAGAGTATGCAAATCTATAGAAACAGAAGTAGTTGGGGCTGGGGGAAGGGGAGTCACTGTGAGAAAGTATGAGGTTTCTTTTAGGGGAGGTGAAAATGTTCTGAAATTAGATAGTGGTGATGGTTGCACAACTCTGTGAATATATTAAAAGCACTGAACTGTATTCTTTAAAGGGGCAAATTTTATGGTGTGTGAATTGTGTATCAGTGAAGTTGTTATTGGGCTTCCTAGGTAGCTCTGTGGTGAAGAATCTGCCTGCCAGTGCAGGAGACTTGGGTTCAATCCCTGGAAGAACAACTCTCTGAAGATCTCTGGAGGAGGGCATGGCAACCCACTCCAGTATTCTTGCCTGGGAAATCCCATGGATAGAAAAGCCTGGTGGGCTACACTCTGTGGGGTTGCAAAAGAGTCAGATATGACCAAGCGGCTTAGCACAAAAGTTATTTGGGGGAAAAACAAACAAACA
This sequence comes from Madoqua kirkii, assembly GCA_006408675.1. NCBI lineage: Eukaryota > Metazoa > Chordata > Mammalia > Artiodactyla > Bovidae > Madoqua > Madoqua kirkii. Next base: position 9,814 of record SJYC01041054.1, read on the forward strand.
AACAAACAAGAATTTAGATTAGAATGAAATCAGAAGGTTTAAGACGTTGTTGGCAGAAACTTATTTCAGAAATAGAAATGTAAAAAAAAAAAAAAGGCTGAAAGTTCAATTGTGATCTACTTTTCTAAAGACACCGGGAGCTTACCAGGATGCCTAGACGACGGCAGCACTGGCTGGCCACGCTACCGTCCCTCCTTCCGGGCATCTGTGTCCAGTGGCAGGAGTGGTGGGAAAGGGCACAGGTACACTGACCCTTCATTCTTTAGGTGCCTTTTGGTAAACCAGTTGATCTTATTTCTAACCCAGTCCTGTTTATGGAGAATTGATTGATGTACCAATCTGAAGTAATGCTCAAAATTCTTCAAGCCAGGTTTCAGCAATACGTGAACCATGAACTCCCTGATGTTGAAGCTGGCTTTAGAAAAGGCAGAGGAACCAGAGATCAAATTGCCAACATCCACTGGATCATCAAAAAAGCAAGAGAGTTCCAGAAAAACATCTATTTCTACTTTATTGATTATGCCAAACCCTTTAACTGTGTGGATCACAATAAACTGTGGAAAATTCTGAAAGATATGGGAATACCAGACCACCTAACCTGCCTCTTGAAAAATCTGTATGCAGGTCAGGAAGCAACAATTAGAACTGGACATGGAACAACAAACTGGTTCCAAATAGGAAAAGGAGTACGTCAAGGCTGTATATTGCCACCCTGCTGATTTAACTTCTATGCAGAGTACATCATGAGAAATGCTGGACTGGAAGAAACACAAGCTGGAATCAAGATTGCTGGGAGAAATATCAATAATCTCAGATATGTAGATGATACCACCCTTATGGCAGAAAGTGAAGAGGAGCTAAAAAGCCTCTTTATGAAAGTGAAAGAGGAGAGTGAAAAAGTTGGCTTAAAGCTCAACATTCAGAAAACGAAGATCATGGCATCCGATCTCATCACTTCATGGGAAATAGATGGGGAAACAGTGGAAACAGTGTCAGACTTTATTTTGGGGGGCTCCAAAATCACTGCAGATGGTGATTGCAGCCATGAAATTAGAAGACGGTTACTCCTTGAAAGAAAAGTTATGAGCAACCTAGATAGTATATTCAAAAGCAGAGACATTACTTTGCCGACTAAGGTCCGTCTAGTCAAGGCTATGGTTTTTCTTGTGGTCATGTATGGATGTGAGAGTTGGACTGTGAAGAAGGCTGAGTGCCAAAGAATTGACGCTTTTGAACTGTGGTGTTGGAGAAGACTCTTGAGAGCCCCTTGGACTGCAAGGAGATCCAACTAATCCATTCTGAAGGAGATGAACCCTGGGATTTCTTTGGAAGGAATGATGCTAAAGCTGAAAGTCCAGTACTTTGGCCACCTCATACGCAGAGTTGACTCACTGGAAAAGACTCTGATGCTGGGAGGCATTGGGGGCAGGAGGAAAAGGGGATGACAGAGGATGAGATGGCTGAATCGCATCACGGACTCGACGGATGTGATTCTGAATTCCGGGAGATGATGATGAACAGGGAGGCCTCGCTGGATGCAATTCATGGGGTTGCAAAGAATCAGACACGACTGAGGAACTGAACTGAACCAATCTGAAAGTTTATGTTGTCATCACTGAAAGTGAAAGTGTTAGTCACTCAAGCGAGTCTGACTCTTTGTGACCCCATGGACTGCAGCCCGACAGCCTCCTCTATACATGGGATTTTCCAGGCAAGAATACTAGAGTGGGTTGCCATTCTCTTCCCAGGGGATCTTCCCTAACCAAGGATCAAACCTGGGTCTCCCGAATTGCGGGCAGATTCTGTATCATCTAAGCCACCCAGGTCATCACTAGGAACCCAAGAAAAGTGTCCTGTGAATTGATAACAAAAGGATTTAAGACCTAGATAAACCATAGTACAGTCCTCAGTCTGTCACATCACATTGAGGCTTGGATACATGTAAGACCTGGAAGGTTTTGCTGCTGCTGCTAAGTCGCTTCAGTCGTGTCCGACTCTGTGTGACCTCATAGACGGCAGTCCACCAGGCTCCCCCGTCCCTGGGATTCTCCAGGCAAGAATACTGGAATGGGTTGCCATTTCCTTCTCCAATGCATGAAAGTGAAAAGTGAAAGTGAAGTCACATCAGTCGTGTCCGACTCTGTGTGACCGCATGGACTGCAGCTCACCAGGCTCCTTTGTCCATGGGATTTTACAGGTAAGAGTACTAGAGTGCGTTGCATTCCCTTCTCCAGGGGATCTTCCCAAACCAAGGATCAAACCTGAGTCTCCTTCATTGCGGGGATTCTTTACCATCTAAACCACCCAGGTCATCACTAGAAATCCAAGAAAAGTGTCCTGTGAATTGATAACAAAAGGATTTAGGACCTAGATAAACCATAGTACAGTCCTCAGTCTGTCACATCACATTGAGGCTTGGATACATGTAAGACCTAGAAGGTTTTGAGAGAGGCTAAAAAATTACCCTTTCTCCCAAGAAGAAACACAGTTGAACTGTGCTCTTTAGGTCAGTTTCTGGCCTAAAATGGTACAGAGTATCTATGGGTCTTCTTTGGTTGGGTCTGCACATACACACCCAGAATCTCTGATCATTTAAACTGGTTTTAAGCAGCTTAAAACTGCTTTTAAAAAAGCAGCTGTCTTTATCTAGTAAGACAGATACTGAAATTGACTTTCTCTTTTGATTAAAGTGCCAGCTTAATTGGGCGACAGATAGATGATAGCTGTATTGACATTTTCATTCTCTCCAAATGGCCTTTGCTATTGATATCATTCTAGTTCCTGGATATTTCATCTTAGTGAAGTGATCTTATTTTTTGAATTGATCACCAAAAGAATACTGATAAACTCTTGCCAAGTTACCTGTTCATCACAGAACCACTCACTATTATAAGGAATGATCCTGCAGGCAAAACAGTATCTGGGTTTGATTACTGATGGTAAGGACTCTCAGATCAAGCATGTCTCCTGAGTTGTCCACTCCCACAAGGTTTTATTTCCCAACACTACATAATGTCACAGTTTGTAACAATACCAATGACTTATAAAGAAACAAGAGAAACATGAACATCTTTTCTATGAAAACAATTATTCAGTGATCTCAGCTGAACTCCTCTTCAACTACTACCAGTTTGGAATCATCCTAATCTTAAGGGTAATTTCCCCAGCATTGCACTGGGTGCTCAGATTTAATCTTTGACTTCAGTGCCACAAGTCCCTGATCCTAACAAACTGAACCATGTCCTGGCCTATTATCTGCTAAATAGGACATATTCTCTGGCCATGTACTGAATAGGGTCAATTTGTACAGGGTCTCTGATTTCCATTAATACTGCTAAATACATATTTAAAATGGCCTTAAGCTAGAGGAATAGGGCTTAGTCTTGCTGCCTTATATTGTATTCTATTAAATGTCTAAACCAATGTTTCAAGCCATTCATGGTATAGAGCCACAGGATCACAGGGTGGGGGGTTAGGGCCCTCTAGAGAAGCTTCAGGGTTAAAGACTGACTGAGCAGGCTCAGAATACCAACCTCAGTCAGTTCAGTTCAGTTCAGTCGCTCAGTTGTGTCCAACTCTTTGTGACCCCATGGCCTGCAGCACACCAGGTTTCCCTGTTCATCACCAACTCTTGGAGCTTACTCAAACTCAGTTCCATTGAGTCTGTGATGTCAACCAACCATCTCATCTTCTGTCATCCCCTTCTCCTCCTGCTTTCAATCTTTTCCAGAATCAGGGTCTTTTCCAATGAGTCAGTTCTTCGCATCAGGCAGCCAAATTATTGGAGTTTCAGCTTCAACATCACTCCTTCCAATGAATATTCAGGACTGATTTCATTTAGGATGGACTGGTTGGATCTTCTTGCTGTCCAAGGGACTCTCAAGACTCTTCTCCAACACCACAGTTCAAAAGCATCAATTCTTCCTCTGCTTTACCAGGTGATTTTATTTTTATCTCTTTGATTCACTGGGGTTCTACAGATGATTTCATTTGAAAAAGTGATGCTACTGGTAAAAAATATATATTACCTTTACAAGCCTTTGCTTGTAAAGTTCAGAAATGATTGGTCATGACCATGGACATAGTCTCCAAGTAGTTAAATTGGAGGTCAAGAAAAGCTCCCCATTCAAAACTATGTGTTTAAGTTTGCCATCCATTATATCACATCCATTTTGGAAGCGAATTTTTCAGTTGAAAATACAATCATATTCAAATTATTGCATAATTGGACTCATCTCACACACTAGCAAAGTAATACTCAAAATTCTCCAAGCTAGGCTTCAACAGTATGAAAACTGAGAACTTTCAGATGTTCAAACTGGATTTAGAAAAGGCAGAGGAATCAGAGATCAAATTGCCAACATCCATTGGATCACAGAAAAAGCAAGAGAATTCCAGAAAAACATCTACTGCTTCATTGACTATGCTAAAGCCTTTGACTGTGTGGCTCACAATAAATTGTGAAAAATTCTTAAAAAATATGGAAATACCAGACCACCTTAGCCACCTCCGGAGAAACCTAGACAGCATATTAAAAAGAAGAGACATTACTTTGCTGACAAAGGTTCATCTAGTCAAAGCTATGGTTTTTCTAGTAGTCATGTAGGGATATGAGAGTTGGACCATAAAGAAAGCTGAGTGCCAAATTGATGCTTTTGAACTGTGGTGTTGGAGAAGACTCCTGAGAGCCCCTTGGACAGCAAGGAGATCAAATCACTCAATCCTAAAGGAAATCAGCCCTGAGTGTTCATTGGAAGGAATGATGCTGAAGCTGAAACTCCAGTACTTTGGCCACCTGATGCGAAGAACTGACTCACTGAAAAAGACCCTAATGCTGGGAAAGATTGAAGGCAGGAGGAGAAGGGGATGACAAAGGATGAGATGGTTGGATGGTATCACTGACTTGATGTAAATGAGTTTGAGTAAGCTCCAAGAGCTGGTGATGGACAGGGAAGTCTGGCTTGCTATAGTCCATGGGGTCACAAAGAGTTGGACATGACTGAGTGACTGAACTGAACTGAAAATACAGTCAAGTACTTTCAGATAATCATTACTACAAAGAAGAAAATAAAACACGATGATGGGATAGGTTGACTAGTGGTGGAGGAAGGAACTATTTAGATAAGATAAGGGTTAAGAAACACCTATGGGATGACTTTTGGGATGAAGTGGTTTGGAGAAAAAAACAGTTCCACTAGAACTTAGTAAACCATTGCATTCTATGTAGTGTCACCCAAGTTGAGACCAGAGAAGTACTTCATGTAGCCACCAAATGACTTTATGAAGGGGATTTATTAACATTTGGAAAAGAGTAGTCCTGGGGCTGGTTGTAGAGGAGCACAAAAAGTATTAAGGAAACTATGATTACTAACTAGAGTGTTAACAGGGGAGACTGAGAAACAGGTATATGTAGTATATACTTTTAGAGGTAAAACTGAGAGTATTTGATGATGAATTGAACATGAGTTTGAGAGCAAATGAGAAATCAAGGATGATTCTTGTGTTTTACAGTTAAACATTTGAGTGAATTGTACTACCATTCAGATGAAAAATACTATGTAATGAACAGATAGGCTTGACCAGGGCAGAGGAGGGAACTAGGGGACAGAATAAACTGAGTTATGTTTTGAGAACATATTTGCTATACTCATTAGACATCCATAAATATCAAGAAACCAATTGGAGATGGGTGTCTGAACTACTAAGGAGATAGAACTTTGGGAGTCATCAGCACAGAGACAATACAGAAGCCATAAAACTAAATGAGATTTGAACTTAATAAATATACATAGAAAACAAAAACCATGACAAAAATAAATCCTGGGGAACCTCAATTTTAGAAGACAGAGAAAAAGGAGGCCAATAAATGACAGAAAAAAGAAAAAAAACCACTCCATCGAGTAAGGGAAAACCTAGGAGAACGATATCATATAAGTCTGGAAAAACACTCCATCATTTCTGAAATACTGTCACTTGGCTAGCTGCCTACTTTGTAATGGTATAAGAACAGCCATGGGCAGTAGAAGACTGCATAAAAGAACTAGAGAGGAAATTATCAAGAGAAACTATTGGAAACAAGTATCTTCTTGCCAATTGTGCTTAATGTTGTCACTGGGAATGAGATCTAGCCCAGTAAAATTTAACAGATCAAGTCTGATTTGTTGGGAGTGGGGTGGTAAACGCAATAACAGAACTACAGATGTGTTTAGAGAAAGAAGTACTTTCTTTGCTACCTAAGGAGAAAATCAAGAGTCAGTAAAGAGATATACGAAATATGCACAGGGCACTGCCAATATCAGCCCTGTGCAAACAACATTTAAAGTATTTCAAAAGAAAGATGTGCAAAGAATTTAAAGCCACTATTTAAATTTAAAGAAGATGTCCTACAAGCCTCAGTCCCTAAAGATATTGCAACATATAATTATCAAATCCTACTTTGACACACTTTGCTGGTCCATGTTTAACTAGCTTTTCCCCCATTGATGTGGCTGTTTCTCCAGTATATATCTTTTAATACATGATAGAGATAGGACTTTTGACCCAAATTGATGAAATAGTTAGAATCATTTATTACCACTGGGATTCCATATTGGCTAGCTTAAAAATAAATGATCCTTCTAAAACTGTTGATATAAAGTCCCTCATGTTAAAGTTAATGCAGATCAATTTACTCTTTGCAATGTGGAGGGATTTCACAGATGTGTGTGTGTGTGTGTGTGTGTGTGTGTGTGTGTGTGTGAACCTGTGCATCTGTGAATTTAAGCATATCATAAAAGTGATAGTGAAGTCGCTCAGTTGTGTCTGACTCTTTGCTACCCCATGGACTGAAGCCTACCAGGCTCCTCCAGAATTTTCCAGACAAAAGTACTGGGGTGGATTGCCATTTCCTTCTCCAGGGGATGTTCCCAACCCAGGGATCCAATCCAGGTCTCCCTCATTGTAGGCGGATGCTTTACCATCTGAGCCACCAGGGAAGTCACTTCATATATTTGTGCACATCATATATTTGAGAAATGAGTTATTCAAGATGAAAAATTCCATTGCATTTATCTCTATTAAAGAACCTAGAATGTGATTTGAGCTTTATTTTGTAAAACATCTTTTGAAAATTATCTCATATGTTTTATTTTTTTATTTTTTAATATAAATAAAATACATTTCTATAGTTTCAACATTTTTCCTTAACTATTATATATTAAAAAACAGCATTTTATGATCTCTTAGATCATATACAGCCTCTTAAAGACCACTTAGGTCATCAAGAACTCAGTTTCACAAGTATGTTTTGAGGGAGTGTAATTTGTATATCCCTTTGCCAAAGGGCCCTTATATGCCTGTACTTTGGGAGTCCTTATAGCCCACCTAATTATATTGCATCCCTCCTCCCCTCATGTCAACTTTCTTATTGTAGTGTTGTAAGTGCATCTGTCTGAAGCAATCCCTCTCCCTCCTAAATAGTAGCAATCTTGGAAACCAGGTTTAATTATGAGAAGAATAAAAGTAAATAAATATCAGCAAGTTTGTTGAATACAAGAGCAATATAGAAGAGTCCATCACATTTTCTATACTAACAATGAAAACATAGAAATTAAAATTAAAACACAATGCCATTTACCATTGCTCCAGTGAAAATGAATTACTAAGGTATACACTTGAAAATATATGTATCTGATTTGCATACAAAAATTTACAAAACACTGATGAAAACTCAAAGAAAATCTATTAATGGAAAGATATCATGTTCATGGATCAGAAGACTCAACATAGTAAAGATTTTCCCCAAATTAACTTGGAGTTAAGCAATTCTTATCAAAATCATAGCAAGTTTATCTGACATAGATAAGGTTATTCTAAAATTACTTTGGAAAGGCATAAGGCCTAGTATTACTAAAGCAACCTTGACAAAGAAGTGTAAAGTAGGATAAATCATTCTACCTGATATAAAGGTTTGTTGTTATTGTGCTCAGCCATGTCCAACTCTTCGAGACTGCATGGACTGTAGCCTGCCAGGTTCCTCTGCCCATGGAATTTTCCAGGCAAGAATACTGGGATGGGTTGTCATTTCCTTCTCTTAGGGGATCTTCCCAACCTGAGGATCAAACCCATGTCTCCTGCATATCCTGCATTAGCAGGCAGATTCTTTACCACTGAGCCACATAGGAAGCCCCTTAATATCACTAACTCTCGTCAAATCTATGAAAGCTGAAAGAGGTGAGGAGGCTGCAGAAGAAAAGTTTGTAGCTAGCAGAAGTTGATTCATGAGGTTTGAGGAAAGGTGTTTCCATAACATAAAAGTTCAGTGTAAGGCAGCAAGTGCTGATGTAGAAGCTGTAGTACATTTATCCAGAAGACATAGCTAAAAAAATTATGAATATGGCTACAATAAACAACAGGTTTTTCATGCAGACAAAACAGTCTAGTATTAGAAGAGGATGCCACCTAGATTTTCATAGTTGAGAGAAGTCAATGCCTAGCTTCAAAGCTTCAAAGGACAGGCCTGTTAGGAGTTAATGGAGATGGGGACTTAAAGTTGAAAAGCCAATGCTCATTCACCATTCTGAAAATCCTAGGGCTCTCAAAGTGAAGTGAAGTGGCTCAGTCGTGCCCGACTCTTTGTGACCCCATGGACTGTAGCCTACCAGGCTCCTCCCTCCATGGGATTCTATAGGCAAGAGTACTGGGGTGGGTTGCCATTTCTTTCTCCAGGGGATCTTCCTGAACCAGGGATCAAACCTGGGCCTCCCACATTCCAGGCAGACACTTTAACCTCTGAGCCACCAAAGAAGCACCAGGGCTCTCAAAAATTATGCTAAATCTACTCTGCCCATACTCTACAAATGGAACAACAAAGCCTGGATGAGAGCACATCTGTTTACAACACAATTTATCAAATATTTTAAGTCCACTATTGAGACATACTCCTCAGAACAAAAAGATTCCTTTCAAAATATTCCTGCTATTGACAATGTACCAGGTTACCCAAGAGCTCTGATGGAGATGTTCAATGAGATTAATATTGTTTTTCAGCCTGCCAACACAGCATCCATTCTGTAACCCATGGATCAAGGAGTCATTTCAACTTTCAAGTCTTATTATTTAAGAAATGCATTTCATAAGGTCATAGCTGCCATAGATAGTGATTCTTCTGAGGCATCTAGGCAAAGTAAATTAGAATTTTCTGAAAAGGACTCACCATTCCAAATGCCATTAAGGATTTGGTGATTCATGGGAAGAGGACAAAATATCAACATTAACAGGCATTTGGAAAAAAGTTGATTCCAACCCTCATGGATGATTTTGAAGGGTTCAAGACTTTGGTGGAGGAAGTCATTGCAGATGTAGTGGAAAGAGCAAGAGAATTAGAATTAGAAGGGCAGCCTGAAGATGTGATTGAACAGCTGCAATTTGATGATAAAACTTCAATGGGTGAGGAGTTGCTTCTTATGGATGGGCAAAGAAAGTGGTTTCTTGAGATAGAATCTACTCCTAGAGAAGATATTGTGAAGACTGTGGAAATGACAACAATAGATTTAGAATATTAATAAACAAAGTTGGCAAAAGTAGCAACAGAGTTTGAAAGGACTGACTCTAATTTTGAAAGAAGTACTACTGTGGGTAACATGCTAGTAAACAGTATTGCATACTACAGAAAAATCATTCATGAAAGGAAGACTCAATCAATATGGAAATCTTTGCTGTTGTCTTATTTTAAGACAAATAAAGTACAGGTGGCCACAGCCACTCCACCCTTTAGCAACCGCCATCCTGATCAGTCAGCAGCTATCAATATAGAGATAAGACCTTCCACGAGGAAAAACATTATGATTATTGAAGGCACACATGATGGTTACCAATTTTTAGCAATAAAATCTTTTTGGGTATGTACATTGTTATAGACATAATGCTATTGCACACTCAATAGACTACAGTACAGCAAATATAACTTTTATATGCATTGGGAAACCAAAAAATCATGTGACTCACTTTATTTTCATATTTGCTTTATTATATTGGTCTGGAACCAAACCTGCAGTATATCTGAGATATACCTATATTTAGCAACATTAACCATCTAGAGAGATGAAAATTAAAACCACAGTGATATATTACTACACATTTACTAGAAATGCTAAAGTAAAAACAAGTGACAACACCAAATGGTGTAAAGTACGTAGAAGAATAAGATCATTCACATATTATCACTGGGAATGTAAATGCTACAGTCACTCTGGAGAAAAGTTGAGCAGTTTTTGTTTTTGTATAAAATTAAACATGCAACTACCATAACCCCAGCAGTTGCACTCTTGAGCATTTATTCCAGAGAACTAAAACTTTCATGTGTACCCAAAAACATGTGCACAGATGGCAATAGCAGCTTGATTCTCATTTGCCCAAAACTGGATTCATCACAGAGGTACTCAAACAGTAAATGGTTAAACAAACCATATTGCATCTATACCATGGAAAACCATTTAGCAGTAGAAAGGAACAAACCATTGATAGATAGAAGCAATGACCTGGATGAATTGCCAGGAAATTACGATGAGTGGGGAAAAAGGCAATACAAAAGGTTAACATACTGTATGATTTCATCTATATAACTTTTAAAAATGATAAAATTACAGAAATGGAGAATAAATTTGTGATTGCTAGGGGTTAAGGACAGGTTTAGGGAATGCTATAGGGAGGTGAATTTGCTTTTTATTATTATTTACAATATTGTATGGTTTTTCAAATTTGCTTTTAAAGGGCAACACAGAGGGCCCTATGGTTACTGAATGTTTCTGTATCACGTCTGTGATGGTGGTCACACAAATCTGCTCATGTGACAACACTGCATAGAAGTGAACACACACATACACACATGCAACCCATAAAACTGGGGAAATCTGAATATGATAATAGAGTTGTAGCAGTATTAGTTTCTTAGTGTGATATGTTCTATAGTCACATATAGTTGTTATCACTGGGAGAACCTAGGTACAGCATACTTAAGATATCACTGTGCTATTTTCTACAACTTCATCTAATAAAATTACCTCAAAATGTCTTAAAAGTCAATGCACACTTTAAAAAGTGAATAGATAATGCAAAATCAATGTCTTAAAATGAATGCATTTCTCACACACAAGGAGGCTCTCCTATAGGCTCTTGTTTCAACCTAATTTGATTTTTCAAAGGCTCTTTTTCTCCTTATTATATGATCTTAACTGTGTTCCCAATGGGTTAGATGCTCTTCAGTTTCCTCTCCTTCCTGCTCTCTACTACTTATATTTCTCTGGTCCTTGACATGTTTTGAGTGCATTTTAACCACTGATGAAAGGCACTTACTCTCTTAAAGATGCTTGTGGGAAGCAGATGAGTAGAGAATTCATTCTGAGGAATCTGGGACTGCATGCAAGTGGTTTTTACAACAAAGTAGAAATAGTACAATGGTACAACAAAGAGAGCTGTTGTTTAGTCTCTAAGTCATGTCCAACTCTCTTGTGGCCCCATAGACTGTAGCCTGCCAGCCTCCTTTGTCCTTGGGATTTCCCAGGCAAGAATACTGGAATGGGCTGCCATTCCCTTCTCCAGGGGATCTTCCTGACCTAGCGACTGAACTTGCATCTCTTCTGTTTTCTGCATTGGCAGGCAGTTTGTTTACCAAATGCACCACTTTGGAAGCAGTTGCTCAGTTGTATCTGACTCTTTGCAAACCCATAGACTGTAGCCTGCTACATTCCTCTGTCCACGGGATTCTCTAGGCAAGATACTGGAGCAGGTTATCATGCCCTCCTTCAGGGGATCTTCCCAACCCAGGGATCAAAACCAAGTCTCCAGCATTGCAGATAGATTCTTACCATCTGAACCACCAAGGAATTTAACAAAGAGGTGATGACACTCAAATAATAATAACTGAAGAGATCCTTCTTCATTATGCCTCTCCTTTCTTTTGCTTTGTATACTCCCTCTATTCTACCACTCTTGATTTTCCATGCTGTTCCTGAAAAATGCAAAAGACTACCTTTAAGTTGGATGGTTTGCTAGGAGAGGAGACACAAGGCTTTCAAAGAGAACATGGGTTCCAACCATCAGAAACAAACAGAAGTTTATTTATAGACTCATAAAGGATGTCCTCATCCCCAATTTCTGGTTTGTTCCTGTTGCCTTTTGACTCAGGATCACCCCACCAACTTTGGTGCCCAAGTGGGTAACTGAACCCTATATCTCAGCTTGTCCTTCTCTCCAATTCCTAGTTCACTAACTCGATTCTGGTGTCTGTTGGCTTCTACTGTTTTTGATTCCTTAATATTGGCACTGGCAGCTCATGCTGGCTTACTTCATTATACAGCAAAACAATTGAATGGCCAAACCTTGGATTTAGACTGCCTAAGTTTGAATTGTTAATTCCCTGCTTACTAACTGGGGGACCTTGAATGGCAAACTTACTGCTCTAGATTTTAGTTTCATCTGTAAAATGGGTATAATAATGGTTCTTAGAGTACATCATGAGAAACGCTGGGCTGGAAGAAACACAAGCTGGAATCAAGATTGCTGGGAGAAATATCAATAACTTCAGATATGTAGATGATATCACCCTTATGGTAGAAAGTGAAGAGGAGCTAAAGGACCTCTTGCTGAAGGTGAAAGAGGAGAGTGAAAAAGTTGGCTTAAAGCTCAACATTCAGAAAACGAAGATCATGGCATCCAGTCCTATCACTTCATCGGAGATAGATGGGGAAACATTGGAAACACTGTCAGACTTTATTTTGGGGGCTCCAAAATCACTGCAGATGGTGACTGCAGCCATGAAATTAAAAGACACTTACTCCTTGGAAGAAAAGTTATGACCAACCTAGATAGCATATTCAAAAGCAGAGACATTACTTTGCCGACTAAAGTCCGACTAGTCAGGCTATGGTTTTTCCTGTGATCATGTATGGATGTGAGAGTTGGACTGTGAATGAAGAAGGCTGAGCGCCGAAGAATAGATTCTTTTGAACTGTGGTGTTGGAGAAGACTCTTGAGAATCCCTTGGACTGCAAGGGGACCCAATCAGTCCATTCTGAAGGAGATCAACCCTGGGGTTTCTTTGGAGGGAATGATGATGAAGCTGAAACTTCAGTACTTTGTCCACCTCATGCGAAGGGTTGACTCATTGGAAAAGACTCTGATGCTCGGAGGAATTGGAGGCAGGAGGAGAAGGGGACGACCAAGGATGAGATGGATGGATGGCATCACGAACTCGATGGACGTGAGTCTGAGTGAACTCCGAGAGATGGTGATGAACAGGGAGGCCTGGCGTGCTGCGATTCATGGGGTCGCAGAGTCAGACACAACTGAGTGACTGAATTTGAACTTGAACTCTAGGTTGTGGTGAGGATTCAGTGAGTTATGTACAGCACTTATAATAGTGCTTGGCACATAATAAATAAAATAATGCATGGAAAGTCATTACTGATGTGCCTGACACTACTAAACATCATAAAATTTAATTATCACAACTACTATTACATTATTATTATTCTTATAATTAAGGAAGGAAAATCTTTTTAAAAATCTGAGGAAAGATGATCTGAATAGAAACTTTTCTGTGCAATTTGACTAATAGCCACTTCTGGGAAGTATATAACATTTATTAAAATGTTTGAGCAAATCTTTGGTAGACTTTGATGAGCCTAAGGGCTCTTCTGGGAAGTGAGTTTCTTCCAAATGGCCTTATGAGAAGTGACCTACACAGTAGTCAATCTCACAGCAAGTCTAATAATTTAACTAGATTATTACTTTCTTGACTCTAATCTAAAAATGTTATTTACTACTTGCTCATTCCATAAAATGTCTCCAAGAAAGAAATATGAATGTATAGAGGGAAGCTAAGAGGAAATTAATGGGGCCTCCTCTGGTCACCATTCCATCTATTCTTCCTCAAGGAGCTGAAAGGAAAGATAAATACATATCTGATCTCTTAACACCCTTTTAAGGATTTATATGTACCTATCTGCTTCTTGAATTTTATCTCATACCCACCCTGCTCTTAGCTCACTAAACTCCATGAACAGCTCTTTTTTTCCCTTACACAGATAAAGCTCTTTTCTGCCTCAGAGCTTTTGTATCTATTGATCTTTCTAGTGGTAATGCTCTACCCACTTCTGCAACCCCACTGCTTTCACCTAGTTTCAGCACAGAGCTCTGTCTAGCCCCTTAGCTTAGAGGTTATTTACAGTTATACATTCCATGATATTCCACAGTTATCGATAGTAACATTCTGCATAATTTACTTACCTACTTCACCTCTGACATAAATCCTTGTATATCCTGAAATTCTCACCACACAAGTTTTCAACAAATATTGGAAGGATATATGGAAGAATGAAGAGGGGATGATGAATGAATTAATGAGAAAATACATGAATGAATATCATAGAAAAATATAAACATTCACAGAACTACTGAATAATAGAGTACAAAAAAAACCCAAATGATCTTTTAATGTAATCTTCATCTTTCATAAACTTAGAAACTGAGTCCAAAAAAAGGAATGTGGCCTGGTTAAGATCTCTAGTTAGTGGCAAAGTCAGAACCAGAATCTAGGTCTCCCAACTACACAAGTTATTCATTCACTCATACATTCATTCAATAAATATCTGCTGAGAGCCAGTACATGAGAGACACCATTCTAGGCTCCAGGGATATATTAGTAAACAAATCAGGCAAAAATTCTTACCTTCTTGGAGCTTATATACTTGTGGGGAGAGAGACACTATAAATAAGGTAAGTAAATTTTGTGTGAGAAAGGTGCACATCCATATCTGTTCCTTAAACATACATTGAGCTTATTCTTGATTCATTTACTGTTCTTTAAGAATTAAAAAGAAAATAAAGTAGCATATCCAAGGTTCTTTCCTTCTGCTCTATTTGTCCACACATGCAACGTCTTCTTGAGAGCATGCTACCTCCCCTGTGGACCATCACAACACTAGATCTCTTTAGTACTCCATTTTCTGACAAACCACATTTTTCACTGAGTCCTAATCAACCACCATGTGCTCAGTATCAAACCCTCAGATAGGGCTTTTTGTTTTGAAATTCTCTTTTTCTGCTTCTCTGTACCGTAGAAAACCAGTCAGGGATTAGCTATTTATGAGGCTGTGGAGAGAAACGGTCATAAAACTGACATTTACAGAAACTAATTTGGGACTTCTGCTTCCAGGAATATGTGATAGACATACTTCTCCCTATTTCTTCCACTAAGGACAACTAAAATCATGAAAATTACATTGAAAAACAAACATAAGTAGATACTGAAGGATGAAAAGGAGAAAAAAAGCACACCAGCTAGGGACCTCAGGATCCAGGGAACAATGCAGACATGAGGTTCCTGTGTTTCTGTTTTGCCTCCTACAACTCAGACTTGTAACTTAATAAGTGATCTGGAATATGGAATAATGGAAATGACCCAATCTAAAGAGCAGATAGAAAGATAAATGAGAAAAATGAAAGCAACATACGAGAGCTGTGGGATAATATAAAATGTTCCAATCTATCCATAATAGGGGTTCCAGAAGGGGAAGAGAAAGAAGGGGATAAAAAATGTGTTTGAAGAAATTACAACTTAAAGCTTCCCAAATCTAAACAAGAAAACAGATATTTAGGTACAGGAAACATAGAGGGCCCCAAATAATATAAACCAAAACAGATCCACACCAAGACATATTATAATTAAAACAGAAAAATTTAAAGATAAAGAGAGGATTCTAAAGGCAACAAGAGAAAAACAGAGTCAGTTACAAGGGAATCCCCATAAGGCTATCAGTTGGTTTCCTTACAGAAACTTTGTAGGTCAAAAGGAAGTGACATGATAAATTCAAAGACTTGAAATGGAAAAACCTGAAACCAAGGATACCCTACCTAGCAAGATTATCATTTAGAGTAAGGAGAAGATATAAAGAATCTCTCAGACAAAGAAAAAGTAAAAGAATTCAGCAGTACTAAACATACACTTCTCTATATTGAATGGTATTCTCTAAGTAAAAACGAAGCAACACTCTATA